>PVJL010010629.1:0-47914 GCA_004026885.1 Lyroderma lyra | reverse complement strand
GTAATGCCACCAGCCTTATTCTTTTTATGTAGTATTGCTTTGGCAATTCGAGGTCTTTTATGGTTCCATATAAATCTAATAATTCTTTTATCTATTTCACGAAAGTATGATTGTGGGATTTTGATGGGTATTGCATTAAATCTGTAGATTGCTTTGGGCAGAATAGCCATTTTAACAATATTAAGTCTTCCTATCCATATACAGGGGATATTTTTCCATCTCTTAAAGTCTGTTTCAATTTCTTTCAAAAGTGTCTTATAGTTCTCTGTGTATTAGTCTGTCACGTTCTTTGTTAAGTTAATTCCCAGGTATTTCATTCTTTTTGTTGTGATAGCAAAAGGAATTGACTCCCTCATTTCTTTTGCTGTGGATTTGTTGTTTGTATAAAGGAATGCTGTTGATTTTTGTACATTGATTTTGTATCCTGCAACTTTACTATATTCGTTAATTGTTTCTAATAGTTTCCTGGTGGAATCTTTTTGACAATAATTTCTTTATTCAATTTTTTATTGACAGGCACTTGGATTGCTTTCATAAATTGGCTTTTGTAAATAGTGCTGCAATGAACTTTGGGGGCGTATACCTTTTTGAATTAGTGTTTTGGATTTATTTTGATAAATACCATTAGTAGATTCATTGGATCATAAAATAGTACTATTTTCAATTTCTTGAGAAACCTCCAAATCATTCTCCGTAGTGGCTGCACCAATTTGCAATACCACCAACAGTCCACTAGGGTTCGATTTTCTCCACATCATCTTCAACACTTGCTGATTGATTTATTGATGACAGCCATCTAACAAATGTCAGGTGATATCTCATTGTGGCTTTAATTTGCATCCCTTTAATGATTAGCATCTATTCATGTGTCCATTTGAATCTTTGGAGAAACGTCTATGCAAGTCCATTTTTTAAATGGAGTGCTGTTTTGGGGGTTTTTTGGTGTTGAGTTTTATGAGTTCTTTAATAATTTTGGATATTAACCCATTATCAGATGTAGCTTTGGCAAATATCTTCTCCCATTCAGTATGATGTATTTTTATGTTTTTGATGGTTTGCTCTGCTACAGAAAAACTTTTTAGTTTGATGTAGTCCATTTGTTTATTTATTTTTTTGTTGTTCCCCTTGCCTGAGGACATAGGTCAGAAAAAAACATTACTGAAATACATGTCTGAGAATTTACTGCCTATGTTTTCTTCTATGAATTTTATGATATTGGGTCTTAAATTTAAGTCTTTAATTCATATTTAGTTTACTTTTGCATATTATATAAAAAGGTGGTCCAGTTTTATTTTGTGTCTCAAAACCATTTCTTCACCCCACTGTACATTCTTGTGTTCTTTGTCATAGATTAAATGACCACATTAAAGTGGGTTAGTTTCTGGGCTCTTTTTTCTGTTCTATTGATATATGTATCTGTTTTTATGTCAGTTTTATGCTCTTTTGATTACTATACCCTTGTAGTATAGCTTGATATCAGGTACCATGATACCTGCAATTCAATTATTTTTTTCAAAATTACTGTGGATATTTGGGTTCTTTTGTGGTTCCATGCATATTTTAAGATTTGTACTAGCTCTGTGAATAATGCCATTGGTATTTTGATAGAGATTGCATTGAAGCTATAGATTATTTTGGATAATATGGATATTTTAACAATGTTAATTTTTCCTACTCATGAACACAGTATAGGCTTCCACTTATTTGTATTAAGTTTCTTTTTGCAGTATCTAATAGTTTTATGAAGTCAGGTGTTGTACTTCTTGGTTAAGTTTATTCTTACATATTTAATTTTTTGATGCAATTGTAAATAATCCTTTTAAATTTTTATTTCAGACAAGTTGTTAAAAATTCAACCAATTTCTGAATATTAATTTTATATTCTGCTTCTTTACTGAAATCATTTATCAGAGATAATAGTGTTTAGCTGGAATCTTTATGGTTTTCTCTATATAGTATGTCACCTGCAAATAATGAGATTTTTACTTCTTTCTTTAGAAGTAGAATGCCTTGTATTTCTTTTTCTTGTGTGATTGCTCTGGTTAAAATTTCAAATATTATGTTGAATAAAACTGATGGAAATTGGAGTCTTTGTCTAGTTTTTGATCTTCAAGAGAATGTTTTTAGCTTTTTCTTATTGAGTGTGATATTAGCTGTGGGTTTGTCATACATAAACTTTATTATGTTTAGGTATGTTTTCACTATTTCCACTTTGCTGAAAGTTTATATTATAAGTAGATGCTAGATTTTGTCAAATGATTTCTTCTGCATTTATTATGTGATTATACAAATTTTTATCCTTTATTATACTTATGTGAAGTATTACCTTAATTGATTTGTGGATATTGAAGCAAATTTGTGCTACAGAAATAAAGTTTACTTGATCATGATGTATTAACTTTTTAATGTATAGCAGAATTCGGTTTTGCAATTTTTTGTTGAGAATTTTTGCATCTACATTTATTAGGCATATCAGCCTATAACTACCTTATTTTATAATACCTTTGTCTGGTTTTGGAGTCAGATTAATGGTGGACTAATCAAATGAGTTTGGAAGGCTTCTCACTTTGTGAAATTTTTGGAGTAGTTTGAGAAGAATGGGTGTTTATTCTTGTTTGAATGTTTAGCTATATTCACCCATGAAACCATTTGGTCCAAGTCTTTTGTTTGTTCAAAGTTCCTGACTACTGATTCAATTTTATTACTACTAATCAGTAGTAATAAAATCTGGAAGATTGTATTTTTTCTAGTTATTTGTCAGTGTCTTTCAGATTGTCCCATTTGTTGGCAAGTAATTGTTCATAATAGTTTTTTATAATCATTTGCATTTCTGTGGTGTCAGTTTTCACTTCTACTCCTTTATTTCTGACTATTTACTTGGGGCCTCTGTCTTGCTTTCTTGATGAATCTGGTTAAAGCTTTATCAGTTTTGTCCATTTTTTAAATAGCCAGCTTTTGGTTTCATTGATCTTTGTTTTTTGACTCTACTACATTTATTTTTACTCTAATCTCTATTTATTTTCTTATACTCACTTTGGACTTTGCTGTTGTTTTATTCTATTTACTTTAAATGTAATGTTAGATTATTTATTTGAGATATTTCTTGTTTTTTAAAGTAAGTCCCTATTTTTATAAATTTTTCTGTGATAGCTGCTTTCCCTGTGTCTCATAGATTTGGGGTTATTGTGCTTTCATTTTCATTTATCTCAAGATATCTTTTGATTTCTTTCTTATCTCATTGTTGACTCATTTATTACTTAGTAGAATGTTATTGATAATCTATTTGTTTGTGTGTTTTTCAATTTTTTCTTGTAATTGACTTCTTGTTTTAAACCACTGTGGTCAGAAAAGACACTTGATATAATTTCAGTCTTCTTAAATTTGTTAAGATGTGTTTTGTGATCTAAAATGTGGGCTATCTTGGAAAATGTTCAATATGCACCTAAAAAGAATGAATATTCTGCTACTGTAGGGTGAAATGCTCCAAAATTATCAATTAAATTTATCTGGTCTACTGTGTCATTTAAGGCTGCTGATTTCATGTTAATTTTCTGTCTTAAATACCTGTCCATTTGGCATCAGTGGGGTGCCAAATGGACATTTGATTTCCCTCTTCATGTCAGTCAATATTTGTTTTATATATTTCAGTATTCCTATGGTGGGTGCATTAATGTTTACATGGTTTATGTCTTCTTGTTGGATTGCTCTCTGTATCATTATGTAATGTTCTTCCTTTTTCTCTTATTATCGGCTTTGTTTTAAAGTCTATTTTTTTTTCTAATGTAAGTATTGTTACCCTAGCTTTTAATTTATTTTCATTAACATGAAATATTATTTTTCATTCCTTTACTTTCAGTCTCTCTGTGTCTTTTGATTTAAAGGGTTTCTCTTGTAGACAACGTATGTAAGGGTCTTGTTTTCTTATGCATTCAACTATTCTGTGTGTATTGATTGAAGAATTTAATCTATTTTCGTTTAAGTGATTATTGATAGATACACAGTTGTTGCCTTTTTATCATTTATACTTATATTCCTTTTGTTTCTGCTTCTTAATGAATTTCCTCTGACTTCTTTTGTAACATTGTTTAGGTAATCATGAACTCCTTTAGCTTTTTCTTGTCTGGTAAGCTCTTTATCTCTTCTTCAATTTTAAATAATAATCTGGCTGGGTAGAGTAGTCCTGGTGGTAAACTGTTGTTTTACATCACTTTAAATATTTCCTGCCACTCTCTTCTGCTTTACAAAGTTTCTGTTAGTTAAATTTTTTTGGTATTACTGTTTTTATGGATTTTTTCTTTTGGCTGCTTTAGGATTCTCTTTATCTTTAAACTTTTCCATTTTAATTATAATATGTCTAGATTCATTTTGTTTGGGACTCTAGATTCACTTTGTTTGGTCTCTTAAACTATCCTCGTTTCCTTATTTTTTTTTTTTTCTGTTTCTATTGGGTGTTTTCTGCTACTTTGTCTCCAAATTGCTAATTTTATCCTCTGCTTTATCTAATCTGTAATTTTTCCTAGTGTATCTTTCATTTCAGTTATTATATTTTTCACTCTGACTGGTTCTGTTTTATGGTTTCTGCATCTTTGCCTATGCTTGGTATTTTGGGGTTTTTTTTTTAGTTCCCACTGAATTCACCTTTTTTTTTTTTTTTTCCTAACTTCATTAAGCATCCTTACAACCATTGTTAGGAGTTCCCTGATGGTGTAGTGGCTTAAGACTTCAGCACTGGTGCTGTCAGCGCTGCGGCCAGGGTTCAATTCCCAGCCAGGGAGCTACCCACATACCAAAAAGCAAAAAAAAAAAAAAAAAAAAAAAAAAAAAAAAAAAAAAAAAAAAAAAAAAAAAAAAACCATTGTTAGGCTGTTAATCTTCATTTTGTTTTGTTCTTTTTTCTGGAGTTTTTTTCTGTTTTGTCATTCAGGACACATTTTTATATTTTCTCATTTTGCCTGCCTGCCTGTGTTTGTTTCTCTATATTTGGTTGATATGCCATGTCTTCTCTTCCTGGCAAGTTTGCCTTATGTAGTAGGTGACTTTGGGGATCAGTTATACAATCTCCCTAGTCACCGAATACCTGGGTGTCCAGGAATGCCCCTTGTGTGGTTTTGTGTGTTCTCCTGTTATAATTGTGCCTTGAGTGCTATTGACCCATCAGTGGGTGAGACTGACTAGATTTCAGTCATGTCAATAACTTATGGGCTGCTGTGTGGGAGGCTCACCCCATTAAATGAGTTTCATGCAGTGGGCTCTGTTGCCTGCTGATAATGCCCTTTCAGTGTGCCAGTTGTGGGGCTAATTAGATTGTGGTCTGTGGTGCTTTGAAGCCGACCTTCAGGTATATTAGTTTTCTGGCCTTGTGGGAAGGGCTCTGATGCAGGCCTTGATTACCCACTGCTGGTGACTAGCCAGAGACTACCAGGTAGAAACTGCAAAGCAATCTGCTATTTGTCTCTCCCTCTGCTGGATCCGGAGGCCTGTGGGATAGGCCAAAGTACAAGCTGAGGATGGCTGTCACCAGTGCTGGGCTCGGGGTAGGTGTGTGAAAATCCCAAGACATTCTGAGACTGGCTGTTGCCTACTGGCTCCTGTAAAACTAAGCTGCTGATACAGCCTTTGTGTTACACAAGTTGAATGAAGTGGGGTTTCAGTAAGTCAGCAGGTTTGAGCAACTGGTGTTCACCAGGTTAATGTAGATTCTGGTTTGATGCCAATACTGAATTGTAGATATTCAGCAAAAATCTCAGAGTACCCACAGGCCAGCCTCTGCCTGCCTGGGGCCCATGAACCCCCAAGAGTTGTCCAAGAAAGAGTGCAACACAGGTGATGCTGGATTTTGGCCAAAATATTCTCTTGCAGTATGCAAGTTGTGTGGGGTGGGATCCCAGGGAGTCATTACGGTGGAGAGAGTGGAGTTTACCAGGCAAATAGGTTCAGGTTTGGCTATATGGAGGAGGACTCAGCAGAGGGAAGATGGCACCTCTTTTCCAGCTTCATCGGAGGAAAACTCTGCACAGGAAAAACGGTGGGTGTCCAGCCAGTACTTGCCCTGAAGGCACAGAACTCAGTCTCTGTCCATGTCTCTAACTTTTTCCATACCACTATTGGAGACCAGGTGAGCGTCTGAGAGAGAATACGTCTGTGCACAGGCCCTTGAAGAGGTTGTGTGATTCTCACCTTTTTCCGAATCACCAAGATGATCTGAATCCCCAGTGTTTTTCACAGCCAGATATTTTGGGGGCTCCTCTTCTTGGCATTGGCACTCTGGGATAAGGAGACTGGTGTGGAGCTCCTGTCCCTTGCTTCTTCGGGGGGAAATCTTCATGAACCAGATATCCCTCCAGATTCTCAACTGACACATGCAGGTGTGGGGCTGGCCTGTTTCACATCTCTGCCTCTTCTACCAGTCTCAACGTTGCTTCTTCTCTATATCCACAGTCATAGGACTTATGTGCAGCTAGACTTCAGGTGGTTTACTAAGTTAATTTTTTTCTTTTTTATAATTCAGTTGTAATTTTTAATATGGTCAAGGGAGAAGGCAAACATGTTGTTTATCTACTCTGCCATCTTGGATTCTCCTCAATTAAAGAAATAAATTTTGGATCCATTAACTTGTTTAATAGATTTTTTTGTTGTTATTTTCTCAAATTTTGCTGAAAAAAATTTAAATTACTTTCTGTATTTTGCTTTTGGGGAATTATTTTGCTGTTAATTTCTTCATTTTTTTATTTTAATGAATTGTTTTAACTAGGTTTTATTTAGGAATTTTAGTATTTAAAACTATAAATTTTACTTTACATTCTCTCCAACTGATAAATGAACAAAAAAAATGTTATCTATCCATACAATAAAATAGTATTCACCCACAAAAAAAATGAAGTCTAGATACATGTTGCAATATGAACATCTGAAAAGAAGGTATATATTCTAGTTTTGTGATTTATAGTTTGATATAGTCATTAAATATAACATGTTAATCAGGTAATTTATATTTATAATAGTCTAATTTTTTTCTACTTTATTTTTAATGACTGAGAAAACCTTGGGTAAAAATATTATACAAGTTCTATATTTTTATTTGCCTCTCTCATAGTTCTTGCTTCATAAATGTTTTTGTTTTTTCATAAAGATTTATGACAACCCTAAAGGTGGATGTGCCTTTTATCATTATTATTTCTTTCTCTCTTTCACTTACTGCTTTATGCTTTGCATTCAAGTATGACTAATATTGTTGTTGACTCCTAAACCTTTTTGTTTCTGTTTGCTTGTTGTTACCCATTACATTTTTTTAAATTTTCAAGTCTTATTTGTGTCTCTCATTTATATCATGTGGAAAGATATTTTTATATGCAATCTGAGAAATGTTTTCTTTTAAAAAATGAGATAATGTAATTAATATTTATCAATATGAGAGTTATATTTGATATGCCCATTTGGTTTAATCTATATTTTTATTTTTATTCTACATTTGATACATATTTTATTTTTTCTTTGCTTTGTTTTGCATGTGTATTTTTTCTAAGAATCTAAAAGTTTATGATCAGTTCCAAGTTTGTTATCAATATTGTTTTTGTTGTTATTGTTTTTTCTAACTTTTAACAATATAGTTAATCTTATATTTCTTGATTTATATAGTTCTGTAAGCATCTATTATTGTTCCATTATAAAAAATGAAATAATTAATAATAATTTAGACTGTGCAGATATAATCCCTTTTACTGAACTTTGCTTCTTTGAACTGTGACTTTTCATTTGCTTTTTTTTCTACTTTTGAGTGGTAACCCATCCCTACCTCTCAGCTTTTAACTTCTGCTTCTTTACATGTATCCTAAGTACCATGATTTGACCAAAATACCATGTATGATTATCTTTATAGTTTAAATAATGTACTTAAACTTCTATTTGTTCGTTCTTAATACTAAACAGTACCCATTGAGTCCCTAGTATGAGAAATGAACTAATCAACAATGAAATATCCTCTTACTTTCTTCCAAAATTAGTATAATTGTTTTATATTATATAAAAAACCATTTATATATCATTTATTATATATCATATAAAATATACATTATATAAGCAATATGAGGGCTATCTAGAAGATATCCAGCCATGTAATATGAAAAATAGAGGCATTTATGACTGGATTCTTTTCAGAGAGCCCTCATATTTATATGAAATAATGGAATCATACAATAAATGCCTTTTCTGTCCAGTTTTTTTATTTAACATATTATCCACTGATTTTACACCTAGGTACATATACAAAATAATTGAAAACATGTGTTCAAACAAAACTCGTACACACATGTTCATAGTACTTTTATCCATGATAGCCTAAAGGTAAAAACAGCATAAATTCCCATCAACTGATAAAAGTGGAGAAACACAATGTAATATATCCATACAGTGGAATATTTTTAAGCCATAAAAATAAAAAACATAGCTGTTATAACATGGATAAACTTTGAAAAATATTATATTACTTAGTGTGTTATTACAAATTATTTGCATGTTAATAGAAATTGTATATGTCTATCTGTGGTTTTTGTGTTCCAAAAGCCTAAAGCATTAGAAATTTCTAAGAAAGGCTGAGAATGTGTCCCTCACTGTCTAACCTATCTCCAGACTAGAAACCCCATGAGTTGTGATGAGGCTAAGAAAAACTGATAAAAGTTCAGAGTTTGTGTAGCCTAGAGAAAAGAGTTCTATGTCCTTCTCCTTTGTCTTGTTTCTGTCCTGGGCAGATAGCAAGACCAAGTAGCTTTGGAGGCAGCAAGAACAGAGGGAACATGAGCTCATCTCCCACAAAGAATGAGGGAAAGTGGCTGACTGCCACGGGGGCATACTGCATGGTGCATCTCAGCAATAGCTGGTCTAACCACAATTTCTAGGACCCAGAGTGGCCAAGAAGCAGCAACATCATGGCCACACCCTTCGGTCTCACCTAAGAATATCACAAATGAGCCAGAAGAAAGTGTGTAAATGGGTGCAGGAGCCATCTATGCAGAAACAACCTGTGTGTACGATGGTTGAGGATCTTTGGCTTATAGACATAGTAATTTCTTCTTTGTATGTGTAAACCCAATTCTATACTACTTCTCCTACTTTCCATGCTTATCCCATTGAAAACACAATACAAACACTTACCTCCTTGGTACTACAGAAACCTCTGGAATTTGGACATACATGGCCTTTGGGAAACTCTGAGAAAAACCAGAATCAACAAAATTATTTTTCCAATACCTCATTGGGTAAAGTTTTAATTGTTAAAAAAATAAAAGGGATGTTAACTTTTTAATAGCTGGGTTTGTACAATTATACTTAATTTTTTTATACATGTGCTGACAAAAATAATTGTATTTCAATTTCTATTTTTATTATCTTTGTTGTTTTTTGTTGTCTTAAGGGAGAAAGTTGAAGTAAAAGTACTTTATGCCAGTATCTTTAACTGGAAGATCCACATTAACTATTTTATATACACTGACATTAAAAATATATCTAATTGATGTAAAAGTTTTTGTGCTAAGAATGAAAACATGAAGAATATAACTAAGGTTTGAGTTTGCGAATTGTCTAAAGGGTTTTATTTTATTTTTCTAAACTTTGCCAGCGAAGTTTATTTGAGAAGAGAAGATTAGGTGCATAAAAAATCACTCATTATGTATTATTTGCAAATGGAAAGGATAAAGGTAAAACGAAGAAAGATATCCTACCCCTATGGCCTTATGTCTAGTTGTCTGGGGTTGTCTTGAGGAAATGGCTGAGAGACTCTATCAACCTACGGGATATGCTCTTTGAAAATAGAGGGAAAATATCTCTGAAATGTCTTAATTAAAATTCAACACACAAACTCAGAGAAGATGCATGCAGGTATTAGTAAAGCTGAACTATATAAACACTTTATCTAGGAGAGTAAACACTTTAGCTTCAAAGAAACTACACAAAGAAAGCTGCATTATTTTTTTTAAGACAAGATTCCCATTCACGGCCTATCCTGGGCAAACCTGCATCATCTGGAAAGACAGAGTTTGGGTAGGAGTGAATTGATGAGCACTCATTATCGAGTCAGAATGAATTGAAACAAACCGAATAGAAATATATTCAGTTGAGCAAACCAGCAGGTTTTTGAGCTGGGTTGGCAATGTGTTGGGAGATTGGCTTCATTGTTATAATGTGACACAATAAAGTGACATGATCATTTTCCTCCTACACAGGTGCTTGCTATGGTTCAGAAAATCTCTTTGTGTTAGACATAAAATTACCTGACAACATAATACGAGATGATGTTTTTTTTAATAAACATATAATGATCATGTGGATTTTAGCAACTATGTTTGAGCAACCCATCACTGCAATCCAGAAAATCATTAGCAGTGCCACTAACAGTTCTTCTATTGATGCCTTTAGGAGATGATCTCACCAGGGGCATGCATTGCTATTTCTCTCTTCCAATGGCTCCTTTTCAATGCTATGAGCATTTCCTAAGAGAAAAGAGTGTTCTCTCATTTCTTTGAGGACATTCTGATATGCCCTAGTGAACAATTTGCACTCAGTCTTCAGTTGTTCTGCTGAAGAGCAGCAGCACAGTTCAGCAGCTCTTGTGGCTCACCTGCACAATTAGTGCTTCTAGAGGCATTCTGATGGGTCCATGATGTCTATACAGCCTCTGATGACACCAATGAGATGGCCAATGCTGCCTCACATAGAAGGTAACTGATGTAAAGAATGTATGAAAGCTTGGCGCCAGGTGGGCCCATGTCCAAATCAAGTACTCCAGAGATTACCTGGATGGAATTTTGGAACCAGTCTGAGCTCTAGATTTCTCAATTGGAATAGTAATAAAAATCCTATCCTAAATCCTTCAATAAAATTAATGTATATATTGAATACTAACTATATATTAGAGTCAATGTAAAGAGACATGCTTTATATTCATTCAACAAATATTTATTGTGAAGCTATTAAACGCCAAGCACTAAATTGAATACAAAACATGATTGTAAAAAATGTGATAAATACAAATAAAGACAGAATTTTAAGGTTTAGTATGAGCATATAGAGGAGTCCACATGACTGATGTGATCAGGGGTGGCTGCTGGCATTATGCTTTGAATTAGGTTGAAAAATGTTCATAGTGGGGAACTGATGAGGCTTCTCTAGTGAGTCAACCATGGAGGAAGACAGACATCAATCCAGGGGCATTTGGATTCCTTTTTCAGTACTGTATTCTGCATTTTGGCTTGAATTTTAAAAGATTAAGTGCTAAATGTGATAGTAAAGGTATTAAGATAAGAAACACAAATTAATTAAAATGTAAAAACTACATTTTAATGTAAATGTATTACATTTATAAATGTAATTTAATGTAATGCAATTTACACTTTAATGTAAATTAAAATGTGAAACCATAAGTGAATTAAATGTGAAAAACCATTTAAAATTCAAGCTTCAATCAATCTCATAGCCAGGATTGACATTCTGGTGCTCTTTTTAAAAGATAATGTTCAATTTATAAAAAAAATAATAATAATAACAAAGCCTAAACTATAGGGTGAGGAAATGAGGTAGAAAGAATTCATTGTGTGGTAAGAATTATTTAAGCTATTGAGATAATAAAACCTTCATTTTTATAACAAAGATGAGGTAATAAGATGTTAATCTTTCTAAGATTTAATAGATTTATTATTCTAATGAACTATGCCTGACACTTTGAACTGCATATAAAAGCTTATTAATCTTTTGACAGACATTGAGGGTTCTCTTTCTCTCAGTCCAGGTATATGATCAAAGAGTTATGGCTGAAATTACTCACTGAAATTTTCCTCATGGCATAGTGGTATGTTAAGGATATTTCTCTCTGTCATTCTGATTTTATTGAATTAAAAACTGTGGAAAAGCAGAAATTATAGGAGTAATGATGGAGAAGATTAACTGATGTATGGATCCAGTGATAAACAAACCTAAACACAAATGATAAAGGCTCTCATCAGCCTGTTTGGCAGGACTCCATTTCATTAATTTAACAGCTTTATTAATTTCACAAAAATGTTCTGAACTCCTATTTTGTACCTTCACAGTGTTGATACCAGGGAAACATATTAATAGTTAACTAGGGTTTCTGTCCTTGAGAATGTCAGTATTTAGGCAACAGCCATCATGGCTGACCATAGATTCCCTGCTAGGGAAGAAGAGATGTGAGCTGTGAAATGGGCAAATGATAGAGAAATGGACAGAGTTAATCTATGGGACAACTTAGTGTGGTTGAAGAATTGTCCGAGTTGGGATATGACAGAGAGTGAACAAGAAGAGAGAAGATGGTGGTTAGATGGTGAGATCCTTGTAATTGAAATATAAGATGTGGTACAATAATTGGTAGTGTTAAAGTACTGTTTTTCTAACTTTTTTTGACCATGACTCAACATTAGAAATATGTATTTTACAACTCTATCCAGAATACATGTATAAAATCAAAATAAGTTGATTTAAACAATTATTATTTTCCTATAGAAAAAGTACTGTGATATTGTCTGTTCTAATTTCATATAATTTAAAAATTGATTTTCTTACTCACTAATAAATTATCATTCTGTTTGAAAATCACGGGAGATAAGTGACTAAAAAGGGGCAGAAGACTAACTCATTGGCAGTAAGAAGGTAAAGTAACTAAGAGGCTAAAGTATTGGACAGATTGTTCAGGTGTTTGAAATCACCAAGCATTATGATGAGAGTAATGATGAATAACAAGACAGTGGCCCAGAGGATAGAATCTTCAGTGAATCAGGAGTAGTTACGAGGAGGAGAATAGACAACTGCAACCAGGAGAGGGAATAATGACTTACAGTCTGACAGAGTATGTTTCACAGAGGGCAGTGTGTTTCCACAAAGAACACAGTGTGGAAATGGCTATGAGGATAAAAAGGCTACCTGTTCCGTGCAT
This sequence comes from Lyroderma lyra, assembly GCA_004026885.1. NCBI lineage: Eukaryota > Metazoa > Chordata > Mammalia > Chiroptera > Megadermatidae > Lyroderma > Lyroderma lyra. Next base: position 34,977 of record PVJL010010629.1, on the reverse strand, counting down.
GTGAGAGACACTCAACTTTCAATTTGGAGTTGCAGGAGAAACAGAGTCATCAGGGAGAGATAGCTATCAGTTAGAAGAAGGTGTGAGAAATAGTTAGAGAAAAAGAGTAAAGATGGAGAGGACTTTGCCCTTTGGAACTCATGGTCTGTCATCAGGTTGGAAGATTAAGGAAGGATGGGAGCTTGGTTCAGTTTATAAGATGTGTCAAGCTTTAAGGGGATGAGTCTCAGGGAAGAGTCTTAGGCTTTCTATGGTAACTGAAGTAACATGAGAGTATTGCATCATGGGCTTCAACATAGTCCTCCTTCTCATAATTGCTAATTATGAGAAGTCTCTTGAACAGTGTATAGTATTATCAAAGGACATTGTGAAGGTTATGTTTGATGTTTTAAGAAATAAGAGTGAGGGATAGAAGATGAGGTACCATGGTTATTTTTTAGGTAAAGACTTACAAGTTTAGTCAACTGAGAGGGCACAGGAAATTATAATACAACCAGCAAGTGCCAATCACTAAGAGAGATAACAAAGAATTAATTTTTCAGATGAATAGGAGAAGAGGTACAAGGAAAAGTGAAATCTGAGTTTTACATAATGATAAAGTTCTCATCTGGGTACAAAAAGAGAGCAAACTAATCCAGATATTAGAAAAAGCCTGTCAGAAAGGATAGAGGTATGAAATAGATCAGCAAGTGGAGAGAATGGAGGGACACCCAGATCTGTGCAGAAGGTGTGGTTTAGATTAGCATGATATTCTGAGGGCTTTGGTGCATTTCTCCTGGGGATAATCCAATCACCTTCTATCTCTCAGGTGTATGGACATGTATTTTGCTTATGGTCTTTACTCAAGGAGTCTGCAGCCTTGAGTAAAGGGACCATGGCTGCTTGTCAATAACTAGATCCCTAGCAAGTGATAGTGACATGCTTAGGGAAGGCAAACCAGAACCCTGGAATCTGTGAATTCTGGGACTAGTAAGAACATTGTGTAGTAATTTTTTCTATCCATTCATTCATTTGTCATGTATTTTTTCAACAGCACTCATTGAGTAACAACTAATAAGGAAAAAAGTGTGTGCTTAGGAAAACTCCCTGGAAAAGTAGACCTGAGCAGAATCTTATCACTGGCTTAGAACAAACTGTGGGTTGCAATGGATTAGTAAATTAAAATTAAAGTTAGTGTAGTGCATCTAATTTATGCTAACTTTTTTAGAAGTATAGAACATACTAGAGTAAGAAAATATACAGTGAAGTAAAGGAAAATATTCTTTTCATGATGGACAGCTAGTGTAAGTGCTGGAGAGCCACAACTCTCAGTATTAAGAAGAGAGAATGGTGGTGAACTCTAGGCCCACACAGGAATGCCTCTAACATCATTCTCTGAGGGGCTTCACAGTTCTTCTCTGGACCTCAATTTCCTCATCTGCAAAGCAAAGCATTGAAGTAAAATTTTTTTGTTGTCATTTCTCAGCTCTAAAATGCTCTAATTCTCATTTTTTCACCTAGAAGAGGGTTGCAAATCTCAAAGTAGACAGAATGTTGATGTTTATTATTTCATAATATACCAGGGTGCCAAAAAAATCTATACACATTTTAGGAGATGTTATCTATGTATTACTTTTCAAAGTTGAATTGGATTACAGTAGCAATGTGTACTATGACATTCGGTCAAAAAATGTCATTAATCAAATGAATGCTAGCATTACCACGTGACAGGCAGGACAGCCAAAGAAAATGGTGAAAGCATGGTTGTCATTTGAGGAGGAAAGACAATTTTGAAGTGGAATTTGAAATTTGAGAACATTGTGGAAGTACAATGACAGTGGAGGCATGAGTATGCAACAGACTCTCCCACATACCTAACAATTGCACACACTTATGATAAGTTTGAGACACATGGTAACCGTGTGTGATGTACCCAAGGGAAGATCTGCAAAGCCTGTCACAAGTCTTGTGTCTTCTGCTATGGTGTTGGAACAGTTTACATATTCACCACAGAAGTCTACCAAACAAGTTGCATGTGGGATGGGAATTAGCACAACAAGCATATGATGCATTCTTAAAACAGCAAAATGAAAAGTTTTCATCCTAAGATTATTACATTCACTGAATGAAGATGACTGTGAATGAAGGGTGAAGTATTGTGAGTGGTTCCAAAACATGCTACAAAAGGATGAGGTGTTTGTAAGGAAAATGGTTTGGTCTGATGAATAGAGAGGTGAACTGATATAATTGTGTGTATTAGGCTCTAGAGAATCCACACATTCATGTGGAAAAAAATCAAATTACCAGACCTCAAAGTCTGGTGTGCATTCTCATTAAGGGAACTAATTGGACCATTCTTTTTTTCAGGTACTGTGATTGTTCAAGTGTACCTAGACATGCCACACACTTCCACTTTTACCTGAACTTTGTACACTTTTTAAGAATGATTGATTTTATTTCCAACAAGATGGGGTCCCCTGCACTTCCCTTGAGACATGAGAGCTTACCTCAATGAAAATTTCCAGGATGAATAGGATGAAGAAGTGTGGTTGTTTCCCTCATGTTCTCCTGACTTAACACCCTTTGACTTCTACCTATGGGAGACCTTAAAAGATGTGGTGTACCATAGAAAACTGGCTACACTGGAGGTACTTTGGGAACAAATTGAAATGGCATGTGCAGTGATACAAGTGGACAGTTCTGTCTATGTTGCTGAAACAGTAGTTTGCCATAACCAGCAGTGTCTGGGCATTGATGACAGCCACTATGAGCACCTGTTGTAATTGCAGAAGTCAAATGTGACTTGTATTCATCTTTTGTTATTGGTATATGTTGAGTATTGCAATTTTAATACAGTTTTTCTTTTCTTAAAATGTGTATACCTTTCCTTGGCATCTCTGTATTTTATCTAAGGTTTTCTGTCTTATGGAGTCAAAGAATTAAACTCATTCTTCCTATTGCTTATATAATGAAATCTATTTGAAATCAGAGTTTATTTTTCCTTTTTTATTGTTAATATTAGTGGGGTGACATTGATCAGTAAAAATTACATAGATTCCAGGTGCACAATTCTGCATTACATTATATGTTCATCACCCAGAATCAGTTCTCTTTTCATCACCATGTATTTGTGTCCCTGTCCCTTCTCCCCCATCCTCCTCCCACCTTACCCTCAGCTAACTACTAAATTATTGACTGTGTCCATGAGTTTTGTTTCTTTGTTTTTTTCCATTTCCATTTCCACATATGAGTGGAAATATGTAATTCTTGTTTTTTTTTTCTGTCTGATTTCACTTCATGTGATGATCTACCCATTTTTAAATTTTTTATTTTTGTTTTTATTCTATTTTGATTGTTCCTTTATTCTGTCCTTCAGATTCCACATATAAGTGAGATCATATGGTATTTGTCTTTCTCAGTCTGACTAATTTCACTTAGTATGGTATCTTTTAGTTCCATCCATGTCGTTGCTGTGTAATACTCCATTGTGTACATGTACCAAAGCTTTTTTATCCAGTCATTTATTGATGAACCTTTAGGTTGTTTCCATATTTTGGCTATTGTGACTAATGCTTCAATAATCATAGGATGCATATATTTTTTCAAATTATTGTTTTGGATTTCTTTGGATAAATACCCAGGAGTGGAAATGCTGGATCATAAGGTAGTTCCATTTTTAATATTTTGAGGAACCTCCAGACTATTTTCGATAGTGGTTGGTTGAATTTGCAGTCCCACCAGCAGTATAAAAGTGTTCCCTTTTATCCACATCCTTGCCAACATTTGTTGTTGGTTGTTTTATTGATGAGAGCCATTCTGACAGGAGTGAGGTGGTTCACATTGTGGTTTTTGATTTGCATTTCTCTGATGACTAGTGATGTTGAACATCTTTTCAAGTGTCTATTGGCCATGTTCATGTCCTCTTTGGAGAAATATCTATTCAGGTCTTCTGCCCATGTTTTAAATCAGGTTGTATGTTTTTTTAGTGTTGAGTTGTATAATTTTCTTACAAATTTTGTATATTAACCCTTTGTCAGTTGCCTTATTGGGGAATATTTTCTCATAGAGTTTATTTTTGTAGTACTCACTGATCATTGAATGATAACTATGTGGTGAAATAATGAATTATGTTATCATCTACATAAATAATAAATTATATAATCAGTTAAAAGCTTTATTAAAGTGAAAGTAATTGATTTAATATTCTAAACCAAGGTCTTCCTAAAGCTAAATTAATTTTTTAACTAATGACACAACCAGGCTAAAAGATAGCTATGGAATTAGAAAATGGCCTATCTTAAAGGTTTTTAAAATTTTTTATTAAGTTGGAGTCCTGCTTAGAAGCAGGAAACTAGACAATACAATATACAGTAAACTCTTTGTTAACCAGAACTCAAGCAACTGGCACTTTCAAGCAACTGACAAAATCTCAAGCAACCAACAAAATATTTTTTCCAGTTGTTTGATAGTGCTGGTTGCTTGAGTTCTGGTTAACAAAGAATCTACTGTATTGTGTTTTTCCTAGATTTATCTCTCTTATTTTTTACTGACAGCACATTTATCATTGTGCCTTTCATGCTGAGCTTTTTAAATGACCAGTTTCATTTGTAATTTTCTAGAAAGACTTACAGAAAACATTTCCATGTAATAGAATGATTGAATGCAAGGTACTACTGTTACAGTTTCTAATAGCTTTCTGTAGATTAGAGAGAAAACCATGAATAGAGAACACAGTTATCTCTGAGTTTTCAGTGTGTGTATTCAAATATATATATATATATATATATATATATATATATATATATATATATATATATTAATATAAACAAGGTTTGATACAGGTTTAAAAGTTGGGGATGAACAGCAGAAAAGAAAAATAGCCTCACTCTACTCTTATCTATTTGAGTTTATTAAGAATTGGTTAGAAATTTTAATAGGTTGTGGGCACAGCTATATATCTGTGAATAGAGTCAGGTTTTTAATGCAAACTATGAATAACTGTGGTTGTTCTAGACATTTCAAGATTATGCAAAAGTAATTGGAATAGTGCAGAAAATAGGAGCCAACATTACATGGTTGTTATGAGTGTGAAAAAAAGTATGTGTGGAATTTCTAGTTCAGGGCCTGGCACATAGCAGTTACACAGCAAGTGGTAGCTATTATTTTTCTTAAAGAATATTCATTATTGAATAAGAGCTGTTCTCCCCTCCCCCTCAAAAACACACACACACCTCTCTCTCTCTCTCTCTCTTTTTAATTTATTTGGACATACTGAAGTGTTTAATGGGCTATGGTATATGTGTCACCAGAATCTCATGGAGATGTCCAAATGAAGGTTCAACCTGGGGCAGCGGTTACTGGGTTCTTATCTCTGTGCAATAATAAATTCAAGAGCAATGGGGGTTCCCTGGTAGTGCAGTGACTAGGCTTCCGCACTCTCAACATTGAGGCCTGGGTTCAATTCCCAGCCAGGGAACTACCCACATAAAAAAAAAAAAGCAAGACAGATGCAGTAAAGTGAAAGTGATTTACTAAAAATGAAAGTACATACTTGAGAGAAAAGTGCAGGCAAAGTCAAAGAAGAAGTCATCCCAAGAAAGTGAAGATACGGGGTATTTATTTATCTAGGGGTAGGAATTGGTGACATCTCATTGATGTAGCTCATTCATCTTCTCCCCCTGGGTGGGACTTGCCACTTTTCTTTTTTTCTTCCTCATTTGGTTCCTCCAGAGTTGTCATGACATCAGATGCATAATGGGAGGCGTAATAACTACAATGCAAATGAGATTATTATGACATGATAATTAGTTAAAGGTCAGGTCCCAGTCATATATCATAGGGAGTAGCCTGGCTGGAAGTAACTGGTTCTTCCTTTTCTTTTTCCAGGTAAAGGGACCAAATACATTCACTTTGTTACTTGTGTAAGCATTGAGGCGCCCACGTTGTACCCTACTGGGGTTGATAATTTCTTAGTGTACATGTCTTGCCTCATATGCAACTTATTCTCTATTGGTTCAGATAAATAAAGTATATCTAAACTTACATATATAGAGATATAGATAGATATAGATATAGATATAGATAGATAGATATTTTTTTATTTTTCTGAACTAATAGAACAAAAGTTTCATACACCACAGTCCTTTAATCCTGAACACTTTATTATTTCATTAAAATATGGATATTTTTGTAGATAAACACAATACACTTATCAACTTTAACAAATGTAACACTGATGCAATGTTTTTATCTAATCTATCCTCTATATTTGAATTTTGTCAGTTGGCCCAATAATTTTCTGTGACAATTTTCACTCATGAATTAAGTATCCATCCAGATTCACATTCTGCATTAGGTGATCATGCCTGGGACATTTCCAAAGCCCTCCTTTGTCTTTTACTACATGGATATTTCTGAAGAAAGTGGTCCCCTCTTTTCTTTTAAATAAGATGCTCCTCAGTGTGTGTGTGTGTGTGTGTGTGTGTGTGTGTGTGTGCCCTTATAATTATAATCTTTAAATAGCCAGAATTCTACAAATATGATGTTGTGTGCTCAGGTATTATCTGGGGGTACATGATGTGTACCTCTTCCTCATTGGTGATCAATACACTCAAAACTTCTTTCTTTCCTATTTGGATGTCCCCCGCCCTCCTTTTTTTTCCTGTCTGACTCCTTTGGCTAGAACTTCTAGTACTATGTTAAATAAAACTGGTAAAAGAGGGAGTTTTTGTTTTATTCCTGATTTTAATGTGAATTATTTTAGATTTTCCCCATTGAGCATATTAACTGTGTTTGCCATATATGGCCTTTATTATGTTGAGATATGTTTCCTATATTCCCACGTTGCTCAGAGTTTTTATCATAAATTGATGCTGAATTATGTCAAATGCTTTTTCTGCATCTATCGATATGATCTTATAATTTTTATTTTCCATTTTGTTTATGTGGTATTTAACATTAATTGACTTGCAGATATTGAACAAAACTTGCATACCAGAAAAACCTCACTAATCATGATGTATGATTTGTTAAATGCATTGTAGCTTTCCATTTGCTAATATTTTGTTGAGAATTTTTGCATCTATCTTCATTAAGGATATTGGTCTATAGGTTTTTGTATTATTAGTATTTTCTTTGTAATGTCTTTATCTGCTTTAGGCATCAGGATAATGATGTTTTTGTAAAATGAACTTGAGAGCTTAACCGTTTTTGGAATTTTTAGAATAGTTTGAGAAGAATAAGTGTTAATTCATTTTTTAATATTTGGCAAATTTTACCTCCATAGCCACCTGGTTTAAAACTTTCCTGGTTTAAAACTTTTGTTCATTGAGAGCTTGTTAATTATTGATTCAAATTTATTAGTAGTAATCTATAAGTTCAGATTTTCTGTTATTTCCTGAATCAGCCTTGGAAAGGTGTATATTTCTAAAAGATTTTTTCAGATTGTCCAATTTATTGTTGTATATTTATTCATTGTATTATTTTTTTTCTTTTGGTATTGTTGTATGTTTGTTGCCATGTCTTCTTTCTCATTTCTGATTTAATTTATTTTAGTCCTCTTTTTTCCTAGATGAAACTGGTTAAAAGTTTATCAATTTGGTTTGTACATTAAAACAACCAGGTCTTGGTTCACTGATTTTTTTTTTACTTCAATTTTCTTTATTTCTGCTCTAATATTTATTATTTTATTCACTGCACTAAATTTGAGCTTCGTTTGCTGTTCTTTTTCCAGTACCCTTTGGTGTAAAGTTATTTGAGGCTGTTTATTTGAGGTTTTTCTTGTTTTTTAAATAAGGTCTGCATTGCTATAAATTTTCCTCTTAGGACTGCATTTGCTCCATCCTATAGAGTATGGATTGTTGTTTTTTTCATTTTTGTTCATGTTAAAGTATCTTTTGATTTTTTTCCTTAATCTCATTGTTAACTTATTCATTATTTAGTAGAATGTTATTTAACCTTTATGTGTTAAGTGTGTTTTTCAGTTTCTTTTTTCTTGTAATCAATTTTTAGTTATATAATATCATTGTCACCAGAAAAGACACTGGATATAATTTTAATTTTCTTAAATTTATTGAGACTTGTCTTGTGGCCTAACATGTTATTTGCATTGATAAATGTTTCATGTGCACTTAAGAATTTATATTTTACTGATCTGTGATGAAATTCTCTAAAAATATCAATTAAACCCACCTGGTTTAGTGTGTCATTTAAGGCCACTGTTTTCATGTTGATTTTCTTTCCAGAAAATCAGTCCATTGGTGTCAGTATGCTGTCAAAGTCCTTACTATGATTGTGTTACTGTTGATCTCTGCCTTAATGTTGGTCAATATTTTATTTATATATTTTGGTGCTTCTATGTTGGGTGACTAAATGTTTACAAGGGTTGTATCTTCTTTGATTCATTCCTATAGGATTATGGAATGTCCTATTTTATCTCTTATCATAGTCTTCATTTTAAAGTCTATTTTGTCCAATGTAAGTATTACTACCCCAGCTTTTTATCTAATTTTCAATTATATAAAGTATCTTTTCTTATTTCTTTACTTTTCAGTCTGTGTGTGTCTTTCCATCTGAGGTTGGTCTTTTGTAGGCAGCATATGCATAGGTCTTGTTCTCTTATTCATTCAGCTACTTTATGTTTTTTTTATTAGAAAATTTACTCCATGTACATATAAAGTGATTATTAATAGGTTCATTATTAGTGCCATATTATTAGTATTTTTTATTTGTTTTCTTTCTCATTCTTAACTAAGTCTATTTAATATTTCTCATAATACTGGCTTTGTGGTAATAAAATTTTTAGCTCTCTCTTGTCTGGAAAGCTCTTTATTTCTTTTTCCATGTTAAATTACAGCCTTGCTGGGTAGAATAGTCTGGATTGTACACCCTATTTTTCATTATGTTGAATATTTTCTGCAACTCCCCTATGGCTTACAAAGTTACTATTGAGAAACCTGCTGATAGCTCCCATGTAAGTAACTAGTTGTTTTTCTCCTGTTGCTTTTAGAATTTTCTCTTTGTCATTAAACTTTGCCATTTTGGGAGTTCCCTGATGGTGTAGTGGCTTAAGGCTTCGGCGCTGGCGCTGTCAGCGCTGCGGCCTGGGTTCGATTCCCAGCCAGGGAGCTACCCACATACCAAAAAGCAAAAAAAAAAAAAAAAAAAAAAAAAACTTTGCCATTTTAATTATGATATGTTTTGATGTTTGCCTGTTTAAGTTCATCTTGTTTGGGACTCTGCACTTTCTGGGCTTGCCTATTTCCTTCACCAGGTTAGGAAAGTTTTGCATCATTATTTCTACAAATAGATTCTCAATTTCATTCTCCTCTCTTCTTATTCTGGTGCTTTCTATGATGTGAATGTAGTTATGCTTGATGTTGTCCCACATATTTCTTAAACTATCTTAATTTTTTTTAAAGATTTTTACTTTTTGTTGTTCTGATTGAGTGTTTTCTGCTACCTTGTCTTCTAAATCACTGATATGGTCCTCTGTTTTATGTAATCTACTGTTGAGCCCTTCTACTGTATTCTTTGTTTTAGGTATCATATTATTTATTTCTGACTGGTTCACTTTTATAGTTTCTATGTTTTTCTTTATGTTTACTATCTTTTTGTTGAAATTCTTGCTAAGTATCCTAAGTATTCTTATAACCAGTGTTTTAAACTCTGTCTCTGGTATGTTGTTTGCCTCCATTTATTTAGTTTTATTTCTGGAAGTTTTGCTTATTCATCCATTTGGGACATGTTTCTTTGTTTCCTCATTCTGGCTAACTCTTGATGTTAGCCTCTATGTATTAAGTTGAGTTCTTATATCTCTCAGTCTTTGCTGGGTAGCTTTATGTAGTATGTGTCTCATGTGCTCCAATGACACAGCCACTCTGATCTCCTGTGTCTTTGTTCCATGAATGTCCCTTGATTGTGTTGTGTGAATTCTGTTGTTGTAGTTTAGCCTTGGGTGCTTAAGGCATATAAGTTAATAGAATTGATTTTCAGGCTGACTTATTGTGATAACTGCCTACAACCACAGGGTATAAGCTGCAGTGTGGGGCCTTATCCCTCAGAAGTAGATTCACCACAGTGGGCTCTGGTGCCTGTTGAGACTACCCTTGGGTGTGGTTCTTGTGAAGCTAATCAGGTAGTGCTCTGGTGTGGTCTGAAGCTGGCATCTGGGTGTGCTGTTTCTTGTGTCTTTTGGGAAGGGGTCCCTTGCAGATGAATTTCAGCCTTGTCTGTGACCAGCTCATGAATCTCTGGTAGGAATTACCAAGCTTCAGGAGGGTTATCTCAAAAAACAAAGCAAGACAAAACAAAACAAAACAAAAAAACAAAAAAACCAAGCAACAAACAAAAAAAAAAAAAGAAGAAGAAGAAGAAGGAAAAAAAATCTTTCTTTGATGTGAGAAAGATTGCACATTCAAAATTTGTTCTTCTAGTCAAACCGTCAACAAAATTTGGAAATTTTGAGAAGTTGGCATCATGATTTATGGAAGAAATGTCTTGAGTTCTTGAAACAGATGACTGGCTATTCCACCTTGATGATGCACCCGCCCACACCGTGTCTGAGTGTTTAGCAGTTTTTGACCAAAAATGGCATGACTCCTATGCTCCACCATTTGTATTCACCCAATCTTACCATAAGTGATTCTTTTTTTGTTTGTTTCTCTGGATGAAAAAATCTTCAAAGGGAAACATTTTGCCAATGTGGAAGAAGTGAAACAAAAACCAACAGAAGCACTTAAAGGCATTTAAATAATTGAAAAGTTCAAAAAAATTTTTTTGAGCAGTGGAAAGATTGTCTTGATAGGTATATTGCAGTAAATGGACAGTATTATAAAGGTGAATGAAGTTTTTAAACATGTAAGAATAAATACACACAATTTTTTATAAATAGATTTTAGTGTATTTTGGATCCCACCTATATGTGGCTGGCTGCTGACTATACTAAACCTGAAGACATATGGGGGTGGCCTTGCTGTGAACTGAGGCTGGCTGTCCCCAGTATTGTGCCTGAGTCAGCTTATCAAAAGGTTAAAAGGCCCCTAAATTTATTGCCAACTTATGGCTGCCTGTAAGGATCAGCCATTGAAAGAATCTCCTTTAAGATGACAGAGTAGATAAACTTGTGCCGGCTTCATTCCAGGAACACATTACAACTACGATTATATTATAAGACAACCAATGACCTGAAGTCTAGTTTAACAGAAGTTGTTTAACTAACAATACACAGAAGAGGCCACGTCCAGTCTGGTAGTAGGGGCAGAGATACGAAATGGGCTAACCCTGAACCTTTGTGTTGTGAGGGAGAATCAGAAGAGATATCTCAGCCACAGAGATTCCCCTCAAGAAAGAGAGATACCGTACTCCCACACCAGGCTCCTCAGTTCAGAATCCTGGTATTGGGATGAGAAGCCCCACATCTGACTATAAAAAAATAGCAGAGATTCTGACTGTGTTGGTGAAATAGAAGGCTGTGGAAAATGCAGATAATCCTCTTGAAGTGCCTGCACACAGATTCAGTCATTCATGGAAGTTCACCTTGTACTCTGGCTGGAGGACATTCACCATTTTTCCCCCATGTAGCTAGCTGGCAGGTGCCATTCTTCCTCTGTTGTGCCATCTCTGCACACGGCCAAATCTGAATCTAATTGGTTAGGTGAGCTCCACTTATTTCACCCTGCCACTCACTGGGAACCTGCCCCACCCAACTTCCTCAACTCAAGAGGCACTTTCTCCAGTGAGCAGCAAGCCCTGCCTGCAGTTCAATCTTTCCTGGAAAATTATGAGTTCTCAGACCCCAGGTGGGCGGCAACTACTCTCAGTGTGTTCTGAGACTTGCTGAGTACCTTTAGGCACAGTGTTGGTATCAAACAAAAATCTACAGAAACACCCAGTGCAGTTGACCAGGGAGACTATGGCAGGGCCCCACAGGGCACCTTCCACATAAGAATACCCAGCAATACTGAAAGGCATAGCAAATCTACCTAATATATAGAATCAAACTCTGAGAGGGAGCCCAAATCAGGAAACAAAGAAATATGTCCCAAATAAAAGAAAACACAAAATCCCAGGAAAAAAATTAATGGAATAGAGGCAAACAACCTATCCGACACAGAAATCAAAATAATGGTTACAAAGATGCTCAGTGAACTTGGTAAAAATTTCAACAAAAAGATAACAACCATTAGAAGTCACATTAGGTGGTGAACTTATTATACATCAAGTTGACAATGCACTGTAGAATTGTATGCCTAAAACCTTGCTAACAGATGTCACCCCAATAAGTCTAACAATAAAAATGAATTAAAAAGAAAAAAAAAAGAAGGACATAGAAACCATGAAAAAGAACCAGGCAAAAATAAAGGAAGCAATAACTGAAATAAAGAATGGAATAGAGGAAATCAATTGACTAGATGAAGCAGAAGTGCAAATCAGTGATTTGGAAAAAAAAGGTTGCAGAAAATATTCAACTAGAACAACAACAACAAAAAGAATCCAAAAACATGTTTAAGATTTCTCTAAGACAATGTAAAGCATAACAGGATTTGCATCCCAAGGGTACCAAAAGGAGAAGAGAGAACACAAAAGATGGTAAACTTATTTGAAGAAATAATGACTGAAAAATTTCCTAACCTGATGAAGAAAATAGATGTACAAGCCCAGAAGTCCTAAACAAGATGAATCAAAACAAGCTCACACCAGGACACATTATAATTAAAAAGGTAAAAGTTAAAGACAATGAGAGAATCCTAAAAGTGAGAGAAAGGCAACTAGTAACTTATAAGGAAGCACCTATTAAACTGTCAACTGATTTTTCAATAGAAACTTTGTAAGCCAGAAGGAACTGGCAGAAAATATTGAATGTGATGAAAATCAAGGATCTACAACCAAGATTACTGTATCTAGCTAGGATATTATTCAAAATTGAAGGACAGATAGAGAGCTTCCCAGAAAAAAAAAATAGTATCACCACCAAACCAGTATTACAAGAAATGTTAGAGGAACTTCCTTAAGATGGAAAAAAGTAAAATCAAAATTATGAATAATAAAATGGCAATAGCTTCATATCTTTCAATACTGACTTTCAGTTTAAATGGATTAAAACTTTAATCAAAGGACATGGAGGGTATTGTACTGAGTGGAGTGTCAGGTAAAAAAGGACAGATACCAAGTTGATTTAGTTTATAAATGAAATCTAAAGAAGAAAAGTAAACAAAAAAACCCTGAAACAAGTTAACAGATGTAGGAAACATTTGGATTTTTGCAAGATGAGAGGATGTTTTGGAGAGTGAGTAAAATAAGGCAATAGATGAAGAAGTACAAATTGGTTGTTACAAACTATTACAATAGTAATGGAGGTGTAGGGTATAGTGTCATGAATATAGTCAATAATATTGTGATAACTATTTATAGTGTCTGAGGGGTACTAGATTTGTTGGAATCATGAGAGGAGGGCTGAAAGGGTAGGTCAAAAATGGGAAGAAATTAAGAAATACAAATTCATAGTTACAAAATAGTCACAGGGATAGAAAGTACAGCATAGGGCAAATAGTCAATAGTATAAGCTATGCATGGTGTCAGATGGGTACCAGATATACTAGAATGATGACTTTTAAGTTTCATAAATTTCTCATCACTATGTTGTATACCTGGAACTAATAAAATATTGCATGTCAAATGTAATTCAATAATAAAAAGATTACAAAAAATATACTCACCACCACCACCAACAACAACAAAAGAGGTCTCCTTAAGTGTGTATGCTAGGCTGGTTGACCAGTGTTGAGAGTGCCCTTGGTAATGCAGCACTAGCTGTGTGGAGCAAGGTCCCGTGGAGTCACAGGATGTGACTGGTGGTGTTCATAAAGTTAATGCAGATTCACTTTTTATGCCAGTGCCCAGCCTGTGACTACTTGACAAAGTATCCTGAGAATATCACAGCTAGCCACCACTCTCCTCTGGCTTGCAAATTTTCAAGAGTTGCCCAAAAGACACTGCAGTGAAAGTTTTTTTTTTTTCTCTTTAATCACTGCCACCACCAAAAGACCTCTGGGCTGTTGTGGGTTATCCACTACTATAAAAGGTGAGGCTTGTAGGGTACGGCTGGCCACCCAGGTGCCAATAATGCCCCTGGCAATGCAGTTCTAGGTGAATGGGGTGGAGTCCCAGGGAGGTACAGAGTGTGAGCGGTTGTTATAAAGTTAATGCAGTTCTGGTTCTTGCCTCATTGCTGGACCTGTGACAATTTTACAAAAACACCCAGAGAACACTGTGGCCAGCCATCACTTGCCTCAGATCCACAGGTTTGTGAGAGCTGTGGTACAGGTGTTGGGTCTCTGCCAAGTATCAACAGTTTCCCAAAATTCCATGGTCTGTCAACAGCTTGTGGGAGTGTACCAGGTGAGGCAGTGTGTGCTGTGTGGGGCAGGGATCTAGGAAATCATCGTGGTGGTGCGCTCACATGGATTTTACAAGACCAATGTCCCAGATTTGGCTCTTTGGGGCAGGGTTCAACACAGAAATAATGGTGTCCTCCTGTAGGCTACTTGTGATTCAGGCTCCACACAGGTATAGTGGCTCCTATTCTGCCAACCCTTGCTCCAAAGCCACTCAACTCACCCTTTCCCTGTATGTCTCTCGAGTTTCTGCCCCTCCACTGAAGACCAGGTGAGTACAAGTGAGTCTGTGTGTAAACTTTTCATGAGGCCATCAGGTTTCCTGCCATCTTTTGTCTCACCAGGATGGAGAGACAGAATCCTTGCTGATTTTCACTGCCAGATATTGTGGAAATTTTTCTTCTCAGCACAGGACACCGGGCTGTGCAGCTTGAGATGAGCCTGAAACCCTGCCTTTCTCTGGGGTGACCTCCATTACTGAGGTGTGCCTCCCAGTGTCTAACCACTATTCATGGGTTTGAGGTTAGGTCATTTCACATCTCTGTACCTCTACCAATCTTGATGTGATTTCTTTTAATGATATTCAGGACATAAAGTGTCACACAATGACAGCATTAATGGCCATTCCAGAAAAAGAGTTCCAAAATTGCTGTGAAGGGTGGACTAGGTGCTGGCATTAGTGCGTAGCTTCACAAGGGGAATACTCTAAAGATGACCATCGTTAAATTCAGCCGTGAGATATGTAGCACTTTTTCTAGGATGAGTTCACAAACTTAATTGTCAGACCTTGTAGGAACAGTGGCCTGATTTTTTTTTCTCTGTGATGGTTGTTTTCTATAGTCCTTTCAGTAGAAGACACAAGAATTCATGTGTCTCCCTAGAGATGCAGGGGACTGATTATTAGTTACTTAATTTGCACATGCATTTTTAAATTATTAAATTATTATTAATAAGGAGGCAGTTGTCAAGGCAACTAAGAGTGATGCATGCACAGCTTATCCTTTATCCAAAATGTAACTCTCTTCAGTAAAATGCCTATAACATTTCTGGTTCCTCTCTATTTTTTGTTTGGAAATTGTAAAACTATCTACACACCTGTTGCCTGCTTTTACCTATGTTGTCTGTCTCTACAAAAGTTCTCACTGCCTTTTTCTCAATATTTTTTTTCAAAATTTTATTTTATTGTTTTGAAAGTAATAGATAAATAGTCGTAGGAGATTTATGACACAGAAAAGAAGTTTCCCTAGTGCCTCAATTCTTGCCATTACTATCTCTAATTCTTGATCTCACAATCATTTTTAATAGATTTTAGTTGATTATTTTAGTATTTCTCTTTATATTTTTATATAACACATTTAAATGTTATTTCTTGATTTTTCAGTTTTAGTTTGTTAAATTTCTGCTGAAAAAGATGGGTTTAGTTTTAGTTTTCTTGTATGTTTCCCATATTTCTCTCTGACCTTTTTTACAGCATTTAACTCAGGTTTTCCTTGCAGCTACAGTGCCTGGAGCTTAGTAAAAGACATAGAAGATAAGGCCAGAAGGGTAGGCACATAGGGCCTTGTGGATACTGTGAGGATTTTGAGTTTTCATTCTTAATGTAATGGGAAGTGACTGGAGAAATTGAACCAGGAGACTCATGTGATCCACCTTATTGAAAAATCACTTAATTAAACTGTGGAGAATAAACTCTAAGGGACAATAAATAAGAGAGACCAGTGAGAAAACTTGCATAGTACTGAGAAGATTTTTTTAAATTCATTTTTATTGTTAGACTTATTGGGGTGACATCTGTTAGCAAGGATTACATAGGTTTCAGGCATACAATTCTACAGTGCATTGTCAACTTGATGTATAATAAGATTTGATGGTGGATTTAACTCATGA
Organism: Lyroderma lyra; assembly: GCA_004026885.1. NCBI lineage: Eukaryota > Metazoa > Chordata > Mammalia > Chiroptera > Megadermatidae > Lyroderma > Lyroderma lyra. Next base: position 18,718 of record PVJL010010629.1, on the reverse strand, counting down.
GGTTGCCACATGAAGTTGGAAATAAATGGTCAGATATGGGACATATTTTCAAGAAAGAACCAATAATACATCCTGATTAATTGTATATTGGGTGTTTGGCAAAACGGGAGAGATGAATCAAGGATAATTTCTAAACTTTGACTTGAACAATTGGATGAAAAGTTAGATTATTTGTTAAAATTGGGGGTGTGTTTATATGTATTATTATGCAGACAAAAGAATGATAATTAAGAATTTTGCTTAGATTGATATAAATTTTGAATGGCTATTATAGTTTAATAATAAATGAAAGTAGATACCTTAATAGACTTAATTAGGAGCTCAGTAAAGATGTCTGGAGTTATTTGCATAAATGTGAGTACCCTTGGCATGTGGGTTGTATTTAAAGCCATAGACTTTCTGAAATTACACAGGGAGAGAATGCAGACAGAAAAGAATTGATAGCCTAGATTTTACCTCAATTGTACTCTAAAATGAACATGTCTAGCCAAGGAAGAAAAGATAAGGAATAACTGGAAGCTACTGGCTACTGTTAAGGAAGACTGAGAGGTTGTGATATTATCGAAATACCAGCAGTAAGGAGTGTTTAGAAAAAAGGAAGCTTTTGATTGTGTCAATGTTGATGTGATGTCAAATGGCAGAGAAGAAATCATGGCATTTGACAACCTGGAGTATTATTGTGATGTTAGAAAAACTAATTTTGGTAGAGTGGTTGTTTTGGAAGAAGAAATGGAATGGCTTAAAAGATGATCTTGAGGATGTGGAGATTGTGACTAGGGTGCTGTACTAGAGCCCAGGAGGCAGTGAGAACATAGTCTAAAGGGACCCGGCCTGCTCAGGAAAATCAAGAAGGTCTCTAAAATTTAGCTTGAAGTCTGAATATTAGAAAAAGTTAACTACAAGGGATGTTAGGAAGATAAAATAGTGTATTAGAAAAAGTGAGGAGTATGTAAGAAGACTCAGAGATGGGTGTACTATTGCACATGACAAAGAATGAGAGAATGACAGAGAATGTGAAACAATGGTATAAAGGGGAGCCTGAGGGATTTATGGTACCTAAGCACTGTGAGACTGGTTAATCTAGTGATATTTGTCTATCCTAAGTGCAATAGGATGTTATTAAAAGGTTTTCAAAAAATAGAATTTGTGGTTTTAAATATCATGTTGATATTATAGTGAACATATATTATGTATTATATATATTATATGGGAGAGTGTGGTTAAAAAGGGACAAAAATGGCAAGGCTTTTGCAGTGGTCCAGGTAAGAAATGATGGCAGCTTATTCTAAGTATTTGTGTCAGTGAAGGAATTATGTCACAGAATGCCTTCATATAATGAAGAAGCAAATTCAAAAACAGCAGTAAAAGTGTTTTATTTTTGGATATGAGCATTTGACAATATCTATGTTAATTTATTCCATTCACTAATTGTTCTTTGGATAAACTGAACTCATTCACCATTAAGTTTGACATGTTAAATTAATCAGAGCACTTAAAAAGCTTCCAAATTCTGAAAGCACCAGATAGTTCAAAATTGCATCCACATTTATCAACACTGTTTTTGACATGATATGCAAGAAAAAAAAGCCTCAGTTATTCCTATCTATATACCAGCATAATTCTTGAGGCATGGGGTCATTTACTGGGTTACAAATTATTTCCCCATTACTTAAGATAAACTAATTGTCTTAAACTTGACTTTATTATCAGTCTATCATTGTTTAGTAGGAGTCTTAAAATACAGTGTTTTAAAAATAGCAACAGACCATAGATCATGTTTCAATTTCTTTAATTTCTCATCACTTCATTTCTGATTTTGATATTGCTTTCAAAAAATTTTTCTCATCTCTATAATGAGATACAATGTCTATAACACATTTTCTATTATACAGACATTTTCCTTTAATGGAGCTCAACTCGAAGTATTCATTTTTGCTTGGAGCAAAATGAAATTCTTTTGCTGAGCTGGTGCATTAACAATTCCTGTTGTGTTGGTTCTAGCTCTTCAAAACCCTAAGTAATGTACTAAATGGGTCTTCTTCTCACATCTCACACATCTTTCCACATTTCTGGCTGATCCTATATATTCTCTAACTTTCTGCTTTTTGCTTTTTTACTAAGCTCTTCCCTTATATTTTAATGCCTCAATTTATTATTATTCTTAAATGTGTGTTTTTTTTTGTGTTAGGCATTTCTAAAACTAACTTTTGCAAAACTTTTAAATAGAATAAACTTTCAAGAAATGTTTTTCAGTCTTGAACAAAGATTTAACTATTAACAGATCTCTGCAATTTGTGAAGTGCCAACTTGAAAGAATGCTCTGGTGATCTCAAGAATGTTACAAAGCTTTCTTACTTTTTTAAAAATAGAATTGAATTTACTCTCTCTCTCTCTCTCTCTCTCTCTCATTCTTACTCTCTAATGTTCTTTGTGCTTTTCTGAAGATTCCTGACCTGCCTTTTTCTGCTGTTATCTCACACACATCCTGTCATGTTCTCCTCATTCCTGATAAAAGGCTTACAGTTGTATCTTACTTCTTCACAATTCATTTTAATCCAGAAATTATATTCTTCATACTCAACAACTCTCTCTTTTTCCAGAGCTCTAATAGTCTGTATTTTATTTTTCATCTTCTTGCATACAGGCTGCTTTAAATGTCCTATATTATTTGGCATCATGCATTCATTCAATTAGCCAACAAACACTCATGGTATCCTCATTACAGAACTGGCACTGTGTTATACGTTAGAAATGTAGACATGAATCAGATAGAATCTATGCCTTTAAAGAACATCCTGAGGGAATAACATGTTTAAGCCTAAATCCAAAAGAAAAGACTATCAGAAGACTTGCTGAAATAGAATCTGCCCACTAAAAAGGACTAGTATCATCAAGATGTTAAGAGTTTGTGGGGGGTGGGGTGGGGGTGGACCTTCTATGATATCCAAAAAGAGTTTTTCCATTATTAAGTACTTATTAAGAGCTTAGCATTATGCAGGTCTATTATAATTATTAATCTTCAAAGCACTCATGGGAGGCAAAACATGTTTATCTGTTATATTAATGAGAAAATAAGAACTAAAAAAATTTAGGACTAGCTCAATATCACACAGCTAATAATTAGTTTGCAAAGGTGTTTTTCTTTTAACTTTGTTAAAGTGAAATACAAAATGAAGGGAGGACTTTAAAATACCTTGAGCAGACAAAACTGTTTAAGCCACAAGAACAAAATTAAATCTGACTTATTTCATGAACAAAAGTTCAGAGGTAAATACCTCTGATAACCATAAAAAAAACTCTTAAATCATCCTTCTAAAATGGTTTGAGATAATCACTTTTAACTAATTATCTACAGTTTGCAATCCCCCATTGTAATAACCAATCATTGTCAAAGTTAAAGAACTTCCTCATTTTCACTTTATTAGTCATCCTGTAATATCATGCCTCTGAGCTTTATATCAGTTTTGAACTTGAAAGTTTCTAGTTCTTAAATGCACAATAAACTTCTACTAAATTTTATTTTACTAATCTGGTGATTTTAATCTTTTTATTTCTAGATTTTTGACACCTTTGGTTATGAATATTTTCAAACATGCACTAATTTAGCACCTGTCACCCACTTTAATTAATTATCAATATCTTGCCATTCTTCTTTCATTCTTCTCCATTTTCCCCCACATTTTCTTTCTTGGGGGGCAAGAAAAATTTTAAGAAAATCCAAGATGTCATATCCCTTCACCTGTATATATTACAGTATGTATCGGCCATATATATGAATGTAAAAGCATATAAACACAATATTATCACAACAAATAAGATGAACATTTTTCATTAATAATTCCTTAATATCTAATACTCAACTCATGCACACTTTCCCCCATTGTATCAAAATATTTTTTGAAATTGCTTTTTATTTAACAATTAAGATCTCAAATATTTCTGTAAGCTTGATTTGGTTAATATACCTATTATGGCTTTTTTTTTTTTTTGCTATTAACAATTTCTCCTTACTTTCCTATTTTCATGCCAATTACTTGTAGAATACATGTGTTTTATTCCTCCCTAGAATTTGCCACATTCTGAGTTGGGATTGCCTTTAATTGATTTTGTTAACATGTTTTCCTCTGTCCATATATTATTCATAAACTGGCAAGTCAATTGAGTGACATCATCAGATTCAGATTAATGTGTATTTTTAAGCAAAATTTATTTTCTTAATCATTGATACTGTGTACTTTTTATTGCATCACTTTATAAACACATAATATCTAGTGTTTCCTTTCAATAGATGTTGAAGTTGAAAACTGACTTTAGTATTACCAATCTAAGGTATACTTTGTAAAAATCCCCATGAACATTCCACTTATCATTTTGAAGCTATTAATGATCATTGCACAAGTTGATATTTTACCAGTTGTCATAAAAATCATTTATATAATTCTATTATCCCTGCTATATTCATTAGTTAACATTCTTCTAGAATAATAATTTTTCCCTAATCAATTATTTTGTTAACCTGAAACATAAGATAGATGCTTAATACAAACCCTGTTTTGATCAAATTTTAGAAAAATGAGTTAATGCATTTCAATACAAAGCTGAAACAATACAAAGCTGAAACCCAGGATCATGTGTCTCTAAGCCTTTTTAATTTCCACTCACTGACAAACACAAGGAAAGCATGCATGCCCTTCTACTCCCTAAGTCCAGCCACTCCTGCCCTTTGAAATGTGGTATCTTCTTCAAAAATTTTATTCTATAGTAATAAATTTCTCTGTTCTAGGAACATTCATTGTGTTAGTAGTATTTCATTTGAAATAAAGTGAAAGTTTATTTAAATGAGTGTTTGTTGAAGGAATAAGTAAAAGAAGCAGGGACAATAACAACAGAAAGTAACCCCACAAAGGCACCTCGAAAATGAATGCATTGAATGCATTGCAGTACTTCTTTTCCAGGACTCTACTATGCTTAGAGCTTAGATAACAGTGATAATTCCGCATCCATGGACACCAAGAACCAATTCCTGGATTGGCTCCAATTGTGGCTCCAGTCTTGAAATCCAGTATTATCACTACAATTTTACACATGAGAACCCTGAAGTTCAGAGAGCCAAGCATAGCTGATGAAGAGGGATGTCTCTCAGGGCTGCTCACCTGTTTGTTTTTGTGCACCATACCTTACTTCCAAAATGACTCTGGTCTGGCTGCTCTGCAGGGTTGTGCTCTCCCAGGAGCACCTGGGTGGTATGAAACAGGGAGCACAAGGAAAAAGTCATGGCTGATCCTTTCATACAGGAGAGCTCTGCTCTCATGTGCAGGAGGTTTACCTGGCCTGCCGGCCCATAATGAGCTAGTTCTTTGTGGGCAAACATAGAATTGTGTTCATGGGGACTGGGGGAGAGGTAGTGCTGATTGTTACAAAGGTACAACTTTGCATTTTCATACTTATATTTGATATTGAGCATCTTTTTATAAGCTCATTTGGCGTCAGTATAGCTTTCTAAAGTTAAGTGCCTATTCAGATCTGTTGCCCACTTTCTTAATTGTGTTGTCAATTTATTACCAAGTTTTAATAATTCTTTGCATATTTTTCATATAAGTTCTTCATCAGCTGAGTGTTTTGCAAAAATCACTTTTTTTTTTTTAGTTTCTGGCTTATCTTTTCATTCTTTGAAAGGTTATTAAGAGACTCTCCATGTGTTTGAAAAACACTTGGCTACATTACTGACTGCATGGAGCTTTAGAACAGAGGGCAGAGTTATCTAAGATAAGTTCATAGAGTTGGTACTTGCAGTCATTTAGAACAGTCCTGACATTTCATAAATACAATAAAAGTGTTTGTAAGATAAAATAACTATATCAAGGATGTTTTAAGTAGGTAATACTTTACGTAAACCTTAAAGATAGAGAAGACAGATATGATGGGATGAAACACAACTGATTAAAAAGGTGAGAAAAAGAAATAACATGAATGTAATGATGTTCTTGAGGCCGAAAAAAGCTATAAAATAGAGTAGAGGAAAAGAATTTTTTAAAAAGAAAGACAGAAGGTGAACTATAGTAGATCATAGTATTACAATTAAGCTAAGGGCCTATGATTATATTATGTACATCATATATATTTTTCTTTTGCATTTTTAAACTTCAGGTAACTGTTAGATATAAAAATACTCTTTTAATCTGCTATATATCTTGGTAATTATCATAATACTTTGTGAAAATTTATTTATTTTTTTCAGTTACAGTTGACATTCAATATTATTTTGTTAGTTTCAGGAATGCAGCATATTGTTTCAATATTTACGTAATTTATGCAGTGATCTCCCCATTTAGTCTAATACTCTCTTGGTACTGTACATACTTGTTGCAATATTATTGACTATATTCTCAATGATATACTTTATTACATCCTCATGACTATTTTTTTAATTACCAGTTTGCATTTCTAAATCCCTTTACATTTTTTATCCAGCTTCCTGAACCCCAACTCCTCTGGCAACTGCCAAATTGTCCTCTGTATTTATGAATCTGTTTCTGTTAACGTTTTTTCTTTTTCCTTTTCCTTTTTTTTCTTTTTAAGATTCTACATTCAAGTAAGATCATATGGTATTTGTCTGTCTCAAATCGCACTTCATTTAGCATACCTCTAGGAACATCCACATCATCACAAGTAGTAAGATTTTACTTTTTATGACCAAGTAATAGTCTATTGTGCATGGGCATATACACCACATTTTCTTTATCTAATTATTTGTTGACTGGCACTTGTGTTGCCTCCATATTTTAGTTATTAAATAGTGCTGTAATGAACATGGGGGATATATATAAAATTTAATTTGTATATTGGATAAATACAAGTGGAATTGCTGGATCATTAGGTAGTTATATTTTTAATATTTTGAGCAAGCTCCAAACAATTTTTCATAGTGAATGCACAAATTTGTAAAGCAACCATTAGTCTATTAGGGTTTCCTTTTCTCTGCATCTTTGCCAACACTCACTGTTTGTTGACTTATTGATTATTGCCATCTTGACAGGGGTAAAATAATATTTCAATTTGCATTTTTTTGATAATTAGTGATGTTGAGCATCCTTTAATATGTCTGTTTTCCATCTATATGTCTTGTTTGCAGAAATATCTACTGGTATTCAGATCCTCTGCTCATTTATTGTATTTTTGTTGTTTGTATTTTGGGTGTTTAGTTGTATGAGTTTTTAATAAGTTAGATACTAATGCTTTATCAGATGTATCATTGGCAAATACCCTTTATTAGTCAGTAGGCTCTCCTTTCATATTATTGATGGTTTCCTTTGCTGTGCATAAAATTTGGTGTAATTTATTCCCATTTTTTTCTTTAGTTTTCTAATACTCTTATGAGTAATTTCAGAGTTTACTGCCTATGTTTTCTAGGAGTTTTATGGTTTCAGGTCTTATATGTAAGTCTTTAGTTCATTTTGAGTTTATTCTTGTATGTGGTGTAAGAAGGTGGGCTAGTTTCATTTTTTGCATGTATCTGTGTAGTTTTCACCTCATTTATTCAGTATTCTGTTTTTACCCAACTATATATTCTTGTCTTTTTTGTTATAGATTAAATAATCCTATATGCATGGGTTTATTTCTAGGCTGTCTATTCTGTTTCAGTCATCTATGTGTCTGTTTTTATGCCGGTACCATGCTTTCTAAACTACTATAGACTTGTAGTATAGTTTGATATCTGTTCTTCTTTGCTAAGTGTTTTTGTCATAAATAGATATTCTATTTTGTCAAAATTTTTTTCCTTACATTTTTTTGTTTTAGGTTTTTTTATCGTTCATCTTGTTTATGTGATATATCACATTAATTGATTTGCAGTTATTGAATGAAGCTTGCATCACAGGAAAAATTCAACTTAATCATAGTGTACAGACTTTTTAATGTATTGCAGAATTCAATTTGCTAATATTTTGTTGAGGGTTGTTGCATCTATAATTGTCAGGTATATTGCCCTATAATTTTTCTTTTTGTGAATTGACTTTGGGATCATTTCTATTTTTTTTTTTTAATGTGGGTAGTACCCTGGCTGGGAATAGAACCCAGGCCGCAGCGTTTACAGTGCTGAAGCCTTAGCCATTACACCACCAAGGATCTCCTAGGATCATTTCAAAACCTCATTTGTAAAATGAGGTTTGAAGCTTTTCATCTTTTTCAATTTTTGGAAACGGTTTGAGAATGATAGGTGTTCACTTTTGTTTTTCATGTTTGACCACATTCATCTATGAAGCTATTAATCTAGAAATTTTATTGTTGGCAGTTTTTTTAATATTGATTTAATTTTTAGAAGTAATTGATTAGTTCAGATTTTTCTGTTTTTATTTTAAATGCAGTTTTGAAAAATTGTAAGTTTTTAGGAATTTATCCATTTCTTCCAGGTTGTCTTATTTATTGGCATATAATTATTCATAATATTTTTTCATAGTTATTTTTATCTTCATTATTTAGTAGTATGTTAATTAGCTTCCATATGTTTGGGTGTTTTTTAGTTTCTTTCTTGTAAGTGATTTTTGTTTCATATATGGTCAGAGAGGGCACTTGATATGATTTAAACCTTTAACATTTTTGTGGCCTAACATGTCATCTACCTTGTAAAATGTTTTATGTGCACATAAAAAGGACATATATTTGGGTGTTTTGGAGTGAAATATTCTAAAAATATCATAGAACTCTATATAGCCAAGTGTATCATTTATAGCTGCTGTTTCCTTTTTGATTTTCTGTCTGGAAGATCTGTTCACTGATGTCAATGGAGTGTTAAAGTCCCGTACTGTGATTCTATTGCTATCAATCCATCCCTTAATATCAGTCAACATTTGCTTTATATATTTAGGTGCTTCTATGTTGGGTGCATAAACATTTGCTAGGGTTATATTCTGTGGTTGAATTTTTTTTAACATTATGCAATGTCTGTGTCTCTTATAGTCTTTGCTTTAAAATCTATTTTACATGATATAAATATTGCTAACCCAGCTTTTTTTATAATTTCCTTTTATGTGAATTATCTTTTCTATCTCTTTACTTTCAGTCTTTGTGTGTCTTTCAATCTGAAGTGAGTCTCTGATAAACAGCATATGTATGGGTCTTGTTTTCTTATCCATTCAGTTCCCATCTGTCTTTTGTTTGAAGCATTTAATTTATTTATATTTTAAGTGATGATTGATAATACATAGTAATTGTTATTTTATTATTCAACTTTATGTTCCTGTCTCACCCCTTCTTAGTCTTAAAGAAATACCTATTACATTTTGTGTACTACCAGTTTAATGGTGATATACTTCTATAGATTTTTCTTGTCTCAGAAGCTCTTTATCTCTCATTCAATTAAATGATAGCTTTGCTGTTTAGAGTAGTTTTGATTGCAAGTCCTTACTTTTAATCACTTTGTATGTTTTGTGCCAATTAATTCTTGCTTGAAAAGTTTCTTTTGAGAAATCAGCTGATAATTTTATGGGAGCTCCCTTGTAACTAACTAGTTACATTTCTCTTGCTGTCTTTACAATTTTCTCTTATTCTTTAACCTCTGCATTTTAATTATAATGTTTCTCCATGTGGGCCTACTTGGGTTATCTGTTTGAGACTCTCTGAGCTTCCTGTGCTTATATGATCTTTGTTTTCTTCAGGTTAAGGAAGTTTTCAGTCATTATTTTTTTAAATAGGTTCACAATCTTTTGCTGTTATCTTTCTAGCACCCCTATAATGCTTTTTTTTTTTTAACTTTTGATATTGTCCCAGGGGTCTTGTAAAGAATCCTCATTTTTTTGTGACTTTATTTTCTTTTTGCTCTTCCATTTGGGTATTTTCTGTTACCTTGTCTTTCAAATCGTTAGAATCAATTTGATTCTCTACTTAATCTCATCTACTGGTGATTTCTTCTATTGCATTCTTTATTTCAGTCATTATATTCTTTACTTTTGGCTGGTTCTTTCTAGCTTACACATCCTATTTTATCCTTAATGTCACTGTTGCAATTCTCAGTAAGTTCCTTGAGCATTTTTATAACTAGACTTTTGAACTGTGTATCTGGTAGGGTGCTTGCCTTTGTTTTGTTGTTGTTGTTGTTGTTCATCTGCAGTTTTCATTTGAGAAATATTTATTTATTTTCATTTTGCCTACCTATTGCTTTTGTTTCTCTGTGTTTGGTTGATAAGCTACATTTCCCAGGGTTGGCAGGGTGGCCTTATATAGTAGGTATGCTCCTTGTGAGACTAATTAGGTAATGCTTTGCTGTGGTCTGAATCTAACCTTCAACTATGTTGTCTCTGAGGTTTCTTGAGAGGGGCTGCCATGCAGTCCCAAGCCAGTCACTGCCTGTTATCAGCCTGCGACTGCCAGATATGAGCTACAAAACAATCCATAGTTGGTCATTCCTTGTGCTAAACCTTGAGGCCACAAGTACCAAGCTTAAGGTAGCTCCACCAAAAGCCCAGCACACCTAGAGTCAGGCTGCTGCCTGCCACCTCCTTTAAGGCTCAGCTGCTGATAGAACTTGGTGCAGTAGGTGAGTTGGGTGAAGTGGTATCTCAGACATTCACCAGGGTGGGATAAGTGGTATTAAGCAGGTTAATGCAGATTCTATTTTAGTGCCAGTGCTGAGCCTGAATCTACTCAGGAAAAGTCTCAGAAAACACAGAGGTTAGCTACAAGCCACCTGGGGCCTCAGGCTCCGGAGTATTGTCCAAGAAAGAGCACAAATAAATCAAGGCTACCTGCTTACCTAGAAAGTATCTCAGGTGTTGTGAGAATTGTGTGTGATAGGGTCCCAGGGAGTCACCAAAGTAGGAAAAGGAGAGCTCATCAGACAAATGCAGATTCAGATTTGGCCCTGTGTGGAAGTGCTCAACACAGTAAAAATGGTGCCCACCTACTTGCTGCATGGGAGGAAAACTCTACACAGAGACAATGGCAACTGTCTCTCCTGTCCTCTTCCTAAAGCCACTAAACTCTGTCTTTCTCTGTATGTCCCTGAAACCTCCCAAGTCACTTTCTTTATGTCAGAGCCCAGTGTGACTGCCTTCAACTCAATGAGTCTGTGCACAGGCACTTTAAAAAAATGCCTGGGTTTCCTGCAACCTTCACTTTTACCTGGACCTGGATGGTCAAAATTCCCACTATTTTTAACAGCCAGATATTGTGGGTGCTTCTCTTCCCAGCACCAGTACTCTGAGCTAGAAAGCCCATTGCGGTGCTGGAGTCTCTCACTCTTCCAGGGAGGTCCTCAGTGGCTAAAATATTCCTCCCAATTCTAATCTGTCATAAACATGTGTGGGGCCAACCTTTTTCATGTCTCTGTTTCTCCTACCAGATGTGGTTCCTTCTTTTTATCTTTAGTTATAACTATTCTGTTCAGCTAGACCTCAGATGGTTTTCTAGGTTGAATATTCTATAATTTAGCTGTAATTTTAGTGTGGTCTCAGGAAGAGGCAAGCATAGAATTTTTTTTCTGCCACTTTAGATCTACATGCCCCAGAACATTTATTGAGATCATTTCTCCCTCTTCCTAGGTTTATGAGAGTCATAAACAACTGAAATCACCAAATTATTAACACAGAGAAGAACAGGAGTGGATTTCAGAACCATCACTAGCCTCATGGGACTAAGACAGCTGTTGTTTTAGGTTCAGCTGATGGATCCAACATTGAAAAAGTTTGAATATTATTGCCTTCCACTCTGTTCTTTGTCAGACACATTTAGCCACTTTTAATTTAAAATAAAACACATTTCCCTATAAAAATGGCCATTGTTAGAACTACCTGAGAGACATTTCTAATGATGCCTCCAGTGCTTCCGTCTGGTGCCCATCCATTTATCCTGGAGGACTCTTGAAGAAATGTTCAGGTATGTAGAGCCTGCTAAATGTCTGGTCACAGTTTCCAGGCTAATCTTTGTAGTTTTAATATCTTGGTGCCACTTAAATCTACATTTATCTATCCCAACAACCAATATCTCTTATATCACAATAAGATATGTGCTGAAGTTTCCTTAACAGCACTGAGAATGTGTAGGAAAGATGAAGAATCTTATCCCTAATAACAGTACCTAAAGCTATAGATGTCAAAGAAAAAGAAAGAAAGAAAGAAAGAAAATATATTTAATCAAGGAATTTAAATACTACCCATTACCCTGGTCAGAAAAAGAAAGAAAAAAGTAAAAAGCACAAAGGTGTATATTTGAACACAAGGGGGAGGAGATTACAAATCTACGTAGGCGGAGTGTTGACTTTACCTATTTCCTGATGCCTTGAATAGCCTGCTTCTATTTCACATGAATAATATCCCCACATATGCCCTTTACTGTGGAAAATGGCAAGTCATGAGAAAAAGCAAGAGTGCCTTCACTGCATCCTGTGGAGAGCACACCACAGTGGGAACAATTACAATATCAAGAATTGAGTTTAAAAAAATGAATTCTATATTCAAGAAATAAAATTATTTCTGATTGCCATTTTTCTCATTAATACCAAAATTTTCTCATTGCACTCAGCTGTTTTGAATTCCAAGTTCAGTGTCCATTTTAAGACCTACAATTAGTCACCTGACAGAAAGAAGGCAGAAGGTGTGGGTAGGAAATGAGTGAACTTACTCGGTAAGAGAACTGTGGCAAAGAAATCTACAAGGAAACATACCATTATAGCTACTTGAGAGGCTTACACAATGGGCAGTAATTTCCACTTACACATAGGTCTTAGTTCTGCTAAATGAAACCAGTATAAAAACAAGAAGATGAAACGATGTGACCATACATATTTTAAGACTCTTGGATGCCCCCTTTCCTCAGTCTCTGTGTTGATCACAACATTTAGGAAGCCAAATTCAGAGAAAGCACAGTTTATGAATTTCAGTTTTCAAATTATAAAACATTTACTTGTTATTTTTTCTTCTTACTGTTAAATTTATTGGGGTGACACTGGTTAGTAAAAATTACATAGATTCCAGGTGTACAATTCTACAGTACATCATCTATGTGTTGTATTATGTGTTCATCACCCAGAGTCAGTTCTCTTTCCATCACCATATATTTGAGACTCCATCCCTTCTTTCCCACCCCATGCTTCCCCATATGCTCAAATAACAACTAACCACTAAACTATTGATTGTGTCCATGAGTATTTGTTTCTTTATTGTTTTCAGCTTTGTGTTCTACCAATGAGTGAAATCATATGGTTCTTATTTTTTTCTGTCTGGCTTATTTTGCTTTGCATGATGGTCTCAAGGTCCATCTATGTTGTCATAAATGACTGCAGTTCCTCTTTCCTTATTTTTGAGTAATATGCCATTGTGTATATATACCGCAACTTCTTTAGCCAGTTGTCTCATCAAATAACACTTTGGGGTTATTTCCATGATTTGGCCAAATAATGCTGTGATAAATATAGGGGTGCACATATCTTTTTGGACTAGAGTTTTCAAATTTTGGGCATAGATACCCAAATGGGATTGGCAGATCATAGGGTAACTCTATTCTTAATTTTTTGGGAACCTCAATACTGTTCTCTGTAGTGGTTGTATCAGTTTGCACTCCCAACAGCAGTGTATGGGAGTTCCTTTTTCTCCACATCCTCTCCAGCACTTGTTATTCCTTGTCTTGTTGATAACAGCCATTCTAACAGGTGTGAGGTGGTATCTTATTGTGGTTTTGATTTGCATTTCCCTGATAGCTAATGAGGATGAGCGTTTTTTCATATGTCTGCTGGCCATTTGTATTTCTTCGTGGGAGAAGTGTCTGTTCAGGTCCTCTACCCATTTTTTAATTGGGTTGTTTGATTTTTTTTATTGTTGCGTTGTGCAAGTTCTTTATATATTTTAGATATTAGCCCCTTATCAGAGGCATTTTTGCAAATATTTTCTTCTATTTGGTTGGTTGTCTCTTTGCCTTGTTGATGATTTCTTTTGCTATGCAGAAGTTTTCTAGTTTGATATAATCCCATTCATTTATTTTTCCTTCTACTTTCATTGCCTTTGAGGTCAGGTTCATGAAGTTCTTTTTTTTTTTAATCCATTTTTATTGTTAGACTTATTGGGGTGACATCTGTTAGCAAGGATTACATCAGTTTCAGACATACAATTCTACAGTGCATTGTCAACTTGATGTATAATAAGTTCACCACCTAATGTGACATCTCTTTCCATCACCTTATATTTAGCTTCCCCCCCTCCTCTCCCACCCCCTCCCCTTTCTCCCCTCCCTAACCCTGAAGTTCTTAAGCCTGAGGTTTGTAACTTTAGAACCAATGTTTTCTTCTATACAGTTTATTGTTTTGGGTCTTGTGTGAAGGTCTTTAATCTATTTTGAGTTCATTTTGGTGTATGGTGACAGGTCAGAGTTCAGTTTCATTTTTTTTCCATGTGATTTTTCAATATTCCCAGCACCATTTACTGAAGAGGTTTTCTTTTCCCCATTGTATATTTTTCACTCCTTTGTCAAAATTTATCTGTCCATATATTTGTGGGTTTATTTCTGTTTTCAAATCTGTTCCATTGGTCTATGTGTCTATTTTTCAGCCAATACCATGCTGTCTTGATTATTGATGCTTTTAGTATAGATTGAAATCAGAAAGTGTGATGCCTCCAGCCTTATTTTTTATACGGATTGTTTTGGCCATTCAGGGTCTTCTGTGGTTCCATATGAATCTGATGATTCTTTTATCTATTGCTTGAAAGAATGTCTGTGAGATTTTTATGAGAATTGCATTAAATATGTATATTACTTTGTGTAATATAGCCATTTTAATTATGTTGATTCTTCCAATCCATGAGGATGGAATATCTTATTTCTTTGTGTCCTGTTCAATTTCTTTTAATAGTGTCTTACAGTTTTCAGCATATAAGTCCTTCACATTTTTTAAGTTTATTCCTAAGTATTTTATTCTTTTCGTTGCAATCATGAAAGGTATTGTTTATCTCATTTTTTTTCTGAAGTTTTATTGTTGGCATGTAGAAATGCAATTGATATTTGTACATTGATTTTTATATCCTGCAACTTTACTCTATTTGTTTATTATTTCTAATAGTTTTTTTGGTGAAATATTTAGAATTTTCTATATAAAGGATCATGTTATCTGCAAAAAGTGACAGTTTAACTTCTTCTTTCCCAAATTGGATGCTTTTTATTCCCTTCTCTTGCCTGATTGCTGTGGCTAGAACTTCCAGTACTATATTAAGTAGCAGTGGCAATAGGGGGCATCTTTGTGTTGTCCCTGATTTTAGGAGAATAGGCTTGTTTTTCCCCATTCAATATACTATTAGTTGAGAAATTCTCATATGTGGCCTTTATTTTGTTGAGGTACTTTTCTTCTATATCCATTTTATTCAGTGTTTTGATCGTAAGTGAATGTTGTATCTTGTCAAATGCCTTTACTGTGTCAGTTGATATAATTATATGATTTTTATCTTTTAGTTTGTTTATGTGGTGTATGACATTGATGGATTTGTACATGTTGAACCATTTTTGTGTTTGTGGGATGAATCTCACTTCATCATGGTGTATAATCTTTTCAATGCATTGTTGTATTCTATTTGCTAGTATTTTATTTAGGATTTTTGCATCAGAGATATTGGTCTATAGTTTCCTTTTTTGTGTTTTCCTTACTAGGCTTTTGTATTAGGATCATGTTGGCCTAGTAGAGAGAGTTGGGAAGTAATTAACTCTTGTTCAATTTTTTGGAAGATTTTGAGAACTGGCCTTATTTCCTCTTTGAATGCTTGATAAAACTCATTGGTCAAACTGACTGGTCCTGGGCTTTTACTTTTGGGGAGGTTTCTGATGACTGTTCCAATTTCTTTACTATTGATTGGTCTATTTTGATTGTCCAGTTCTTCTTGGTTCCGTCTAGGTAGACTATATGTTTCTAGAAACCTGTCCATTTTTTCAAAATTGTTAACTTTTGTGGTATAAAGTCCTTTATAATATTTTCTTATGACCCTTTGTATTTCTGTGTTATCAGTGGTAATTTCTCCTTTTTCATCCCTAATTTTACTATTTTGTGTTTTTTCTCTTTTCTCCTTGGTGAGCCTAGCCAGGGGTTTGTCAGTCTTATTAATTTTTTTCAGAAAGCCAGCTTTTCATTGGATTAATTTTCTCTATAATTTTTCTGTTCTCTAGTTCATTTACTTCTGCTCTAATTATTATTATTTTTGTCCTTCTGCTGACTTTGGGTGTTTTTTGTTCTTCTTTTTCTACTTCTTCAAGATGGGATGTTTGGTTGTTTACTTGTGCTTTTTCTTGTTTTTTGAGATAGGTCTATAATGATATAAATTTTCCTTTCATTACCGTTTTTGCTTCATTCCAATAATTTTGATATGTTGTATTTTCATTGTCATTTGTTTCTATGTAATTTTTAATCTTTTATTTCTTCTTTGATCCAGTAATTTTCTAATAACATGTTGTTTAATATTCATGTATATGTGGTTCTCTCTACTTTTTTGTGTGCAGTTTATCTCCACTTTCAAGGCTTTGTGGTCTGAGAATATGCTGTGTATGATTTCAATTTACTTAAATTTGCTGAGGCTAGTTTTGTGTCCCATCATATATGGTCTATCCTTGAGAATGTTCCATGTGCACTAGAGTATAATGTATAGTCTTGCATTGTAGGATTCAGTGTCTTGTAAATGTCAATTATGTTGTACTCATTTAGAGCTGATGTTTTATGTTTATTTCCTGTTTGGATCATCTATCCCTGACTGTCAAGGGGATGTTTAGGTCAGTTTCACCTTTTAGATCTTTAAGTAGTTGCTTTATAAATTTTGGTGCTTCCTGGTTGGGGACATATATATTAATGAGTGTCATGTTTTCTTGTTTTTGTACTGTTTCTTTAGTCATTATGATTTGTCCATTTTTGTCTGTGATTACCTCTTTTGTCCTGAAGTCTGTTTCATCAGATATAAGTATGGCTACTCCTGCTTTTCTCTGGATGCCAATTGCTGGGAGTAGTTTTCCACCCTTTCACTCTGAGTCTGTGTTTGTCCTTGTGGCTGCGGTGTGTCTCCTGGGACAGCATATAGATGGGTTTTTGTTTTTTAATCTAGTAAGCTACACTGTGCTTTTTTATTGGTGAGTTCAGTCCATTTACACTTAGGGTGATGATTGATATTTGAAGATTTCCTATAGGTATTTTGTCTTCTCAAGTTTGGTTATTCAGTGTCTCAGTTTGTTCTTTGTTTTTTATTTTGTTTTGTTTTGGTTATGTGTCTTGGTTCTGGGTTTTTCTTTTTTGAGTAGTTACCATGAAGTTTATGAAAAGGAATGTTTCATGTATGTAGTGGCTCCTTTTCTTAAGCATACTTTTCATTTCCATTCTCTTTTGGGAATTTAGATGTTTACTTCTTCTATTTTTATGTTTTTGTTGTCTCAACTTATTGCCATGTATTTAGGCTTTTTGTTTCAAGTTGAGTAGCCTCCTTCACAATTTCCTGGAGTGCTGACACTGTGTTGGCAAATTCCCTCAAGTTTCCATACATCTGAAAAGCTCTTTATTCCTTCCTTCATTTCTAAAGATAACTTTGCTGAATACATCATTCTTGGCTGATAGTTCCTCTGTTTTAATATAGTTTCTCCTTTCAGGTCTGTTGGTACTTGCTTTGTGTATTTTGGTGTTTCCTGATTGGGGGCATATATATTAATTAGTGTTAAGTCTTCATGTTGTTGTATTGTGTCTTTTATTACTATGAAACATTCATTTTTGTCTGTTTCTATCTTATATATAATCTGAAATTTGTTTTGTCAGATATCAATATGGAAACTCCTGCTTTTCTCTGGATATTATTTGCTTGGAGTATTGTTTTTTTATCCTTTTACTCTGAGTCTAAGTTTGTCTTTGGTGCTGAGGTGTAACTTTTGGAGACAGTATATAGATGCATTTTGTATTATAATCCAGTCTGCTGCTCTGTGTCTTTTTATTGGTAAGTTCAGTCCATTTACATTTAGAGTAATAATGGATATATGAGAATTTCCTATGGCCATTACTTCTTTATTTTTATTTTTTGTTGTTGTCCCAACTCCATTCCATTTATTCTGATGCTCTGTTTCAGATTGAAGAGCCTCCTTTAGTATTTCGTGCATTGCTGGCCTCATGGTGGAGAATTCCTTTAGCTTCTGTATGTCTGAAAAGGTCTTTATTTCTTCTTTATACCTGAAAGATAATTTTGCTGGATAATTCATTCACTCCTGGAAGTTTCTCTCTTTTAATATTTTGAATATTTGATTCCACTCTCTCCTGCCTTGAAGAGTTTCTGCTGAGAAGTCTGATGACAGCCTGATGAGCTTTCCTTTGAAGATTTTCATTTTTTCCCTGGCTGCCTTAAGAATTCTTTGTCTTTGATTTTTGACATCTTCAGTAAAATGTACCTTGGAGAAGGTCTGCTGGGATTCACGTAGTTAGGAGTCGTGCTTTCTTCTTGAATTTGGAGTTTCAGTTCTTCCCATAGGTTGCAAAGTTCTCATCTGCTGTTTGATTAAGCTCTCAATAGATTTGTGTTCTGTTTCTTCTGGTATTCCTATTATCCTAATATTGTTCTTTCTAATGGAAACTGATAGCTCTTGTAGAGATCTTTCCTTTCTTTCTTTCTTTTTTTTTTTTTTTTTTTTTTTTTTTTTTTTTTTTTTTTTTTTTTTTTTTTTTTTTTTTTTTTTTTTTTTTTTTTTTTTTTTTTTTTTTTTTTTTTTTTTTTTTTTTTTTTTTTTTTTTTTTTTT
>PVJL010010628.1:0-47902 GCA_004026885.1 Lyroderma lyra | reverse complement strand
CCAATTAAAAAGTGGGCAGAAGAACTAAACAGACACTTCTCCCACGAAGAAATACAAATGGCCAGCAGACATGAAAAAATGCTCATCCTCATTAGCTATCAGGGAAATGCAAATCAAAACCACAATGAGATACCACCTCACACCTGTGAGAATGGCTATTATCAACAAGACAAGGAATAACAAGTGCTGGAGAGGATGTGGAGAGAAAGGAGCTCTGGTACACTGCTGGTGGGAGTGCAAACTGGTACAACCACTGTGGAAGGCAGTGTGGGGGTTCCTCAGAAAATTGGGAATGGAATTACCATATGACCCAGCAATCCCACTTCTGGGGATCTACCCAAAAAACTTATGGACCCCATGTTCATTGCAGCACTGTTCACAGTGGCCAAAACATGGAAACAACCAAAGTGCCCTGCGACAGATGACTGGATAAAGAAGCTGTGGTACATATACCCAATGGAATATTACTCAGCTGTAAGAAAAGATGAAATATTGCCATTTGCAACAAAAATAATGGACCTGGAGATCATCATGCTCAGTGAAATAAACCAGACAGAAAAAACAAAGAACTGTATGACTTCACTCATATGCAGAATATAAAACTGAAAGCAAAGAAAAAAAGAAATGAACGAACAAACAAATAACCCATGGACACAATCAATAGTTTAATGTTTATTTGAGGATGAGTGGGTTAGGGAGGGGAGAAGGGGGAGGGGTGGGAGAGGGGGGGGAGCTAAATATAAGGTGATGGAAAGAGAAGTCACAATAGATGGTAGAATTATTATACAACAAGGTGACAATGCACTGTAGAATCGTATGCCTGAAACCTATGTAATCCTTGCTAACAGACGTCACCCCAATAAGTCTAACAATAAAAATGAGTTAAAAAATATATATATTTTCCACTCATTTCATAGATAAAGATCTTATCTTCCTAATATAAAAAGAACTATCAGAATCTGTAAGAGAAATACCAAAATGAGTAATAAAATGCACTAAAAAATTGAAAAGTAACATTAGAGAGCTTACAGAAAAGAAAATAGGATTACTCTTAAACATGAAAATATGTTCAATCTCCATTGTAATAAGACAAATGCAAATTAAAATACACTACAAGGCCATTTTTCACCCTTCATGCTGGCAAAATTCCAACACTTTGATTATATACTCAATGAAACTGTTGAGAAACAGGGACTCTCTTATTCCTGGTAGTAATATAAACTCATACAATCTCAGTGGAGGACAACTGAGTGAAATCTATCAAAATTATCAATGAATGAACCCTATGGTCCTGCAGTCCCATTCCTGGGAATTTATTCTATAAATATGCATACATATGTACAAAAGGACGTATACAACGTCATTCATTGACACAGAACTGAAGTAACAGTAAATATCAGAAACAACCCAAATCACCACTGATAAAAACTGATGGAATAAACTGTGATACACCCATACCATGGAATTCTATAATGTTATTAAATAATTCTGATGCTTTATAAATATTAAAGTATCTCCAAGACATATCACAAAAAGAAATAAGCAGAACACTAGATTCTGTGTAATAACTTTGATTGGGAAGGAAGGTAGGGAGGCAGGACATAGCATCTTCATTCATATTTGCTTGCATATACCAGTGGTGTCCAACCTTTTGGCTTCCCTGGGCCACACTGGAAGAAGAATTGCCTTGGATCACACATAAAATGCACTAACACTAACAATAGCTGACGAACTAAAAAAAACAAACAAAAAAAAGAAACAAAACAACAACAAAAACATCTCATAGTGTTTTAAGAATTTGCTTTGGGACACATTTAAAGCCATCCTGGGCCACAGGTTGGACATGCCTAGGATACACATAAAGAAACTCTGAAGGCTTAAGTAAAAAACTAATGATAGAGGTGCTGAAGTACCGTTGAAACTGAGTGGATGTCCAGGATATGGGCAGGAGAAAGCAGAAGGTTTTGAACTATGTGAATAAATGACCTATTTTTAAGAATGAACTTACAAAACATGCACTATGAAAGTTAGACACTAATCCTACCTCAAAGAGTTCTTAGGGTACCTGTCAGTATACATACAGATCCACATACAAAAGGACCTACTGTAGTGGACGCCCTAGAAATAAGAACCCTTGTTTTAAACAGAAAAGGAAACAATCAGACCCAGGGGCAGGCCTCAGCCCTGTCACATCTCACCTTGCCTGCAGCCTCCTATGTCAGCACCTATGTATTTAAATAGCAAAGCTACCACAAGAGCAAGGGCCCCCATTCAGGCCTCCTCCAAGCTGCACTAATTTAACCATCTTTGGAAACACAGAAAAAGTGTCAGCATTTCCACCATGGATATGAGCCCACAGGCAGCCAAGCCCCTTCTTCTGACACCTTTCCTACCGTACACAGGTGTTTGTATGGGGGGCGGGGTGCGGGATGGCAGGGGAATAGCATAGAGGTTGCTTTTTGTTCCTGGAAGGTTCCTTACCAAATCCATCTAACAATTTTAGACAAAAGTATCATTTTATACATGGAAAATTATGGTAATTCCAGGAAGCACAATGAGGACATGGAAAAATAGAACAGGAAAGGGAGGAAAGTCAATTAAAGGCATGTCCATGAACAGGTCACCACTGCGGGGAAAGTGAGGTTCAATCCCACCCCACGGATGCTCAGAGAGACTGTGTAGAACACACAGCAGGATTGGTCCCCAATGGGAGAGGAGGCTGAAATATTGATCCACACACCCTCACCTCTCATTGGTTGGAGGACACACTAGGGTGTGATCCTGCCAGCATTTCATCTTGTACAAGTAGGCAGTGTGCTTCTAAGGCCTGAGAAGGCCTACAGGAAGAGAGTCACAGGAAGACATCACATCCAGAAACTACATTAAGGTGACCTGAGGATGGGCCTAGGGGGCTTGGCAATAACCTTTAGCACTTGCTACACCACCCTGTGCAGAGTTCAGGAGGATTAATTTTAAGGAGAAAAGGCTCAGGGAGCTACCCACAATATTTTCAGATATGTATGGTCTCACACAGAGTTGGTGGAAGTATAAATTCCTACAAATATTTTAGAGGGCACTTAGAAATATCTACTTCGGTTGAAAGTTCATAAATCCATTGGCCTACCAAAGCAATAATTAAGTTCTTCCTGAACCTTCTTTTCTTTCTTCAATAAAAATGTATGTGTACCATGCACTAGGGATACAAATATTAAAATGTCATGTTGCTATCCTCATTCCAGGAACCTACTTGTCTACGCTCTATCACACCCACCATCACCAAAGTTATCTATTCTACAAGGTCTGACAATTAATTAAGTTCCCAAACTCATCCTAGAAAAAGTGGTACATACCTTATTGCTAAATATCATTATAGTCACCTTCGAAGTACTATCTTTGGGAAACTATGCACCCACATCAGCACCTAGTCCATCCTTCAAAGCAATTTTGGAACTCTTTTTCTGGAGTAGCCATCAGAGCTGCCATCGTATGTATGACCCTTAATGTCCTGAATGTCATCAAAATATCTTCCTTTCAATATTTCCGTTATCTTCAGGCAAAGAAAAAAGTCACTGGGGGTCAATCAGGTGAGTAGGGAGGGTGTTCCAATAGACTTATTTGTGTACTGGCTAAAAACTCCCTCACAGACAGTGCCATGTGAACTGGGCCATTGCCATGATGCAAGAGCCAAGAGTTGTTGGCAAAAAGTTCAGGTAATTTTTGTCTAACTTTTTCATGCAGCCTTTTCAGCACTTCCAAATAAACTTGGTTGACCATTTGTCGAGTTGGTACAAATTCATAATGAACAATCTCTGATATCTAAAAAGGTTAGCAACATTGTTTCAACTCATGATTTGGACTGATGGAACTGTTTTGATCATGGAAAATTGACTGACTTCCATTGTGCACTTTGACACTTGGTTTCAGGCTCGTGTTGTTACACCCATGTTTCACCACCAGTGATAACACGGCCCAAAATGTCGTCTTGCCTCTCCAAAAGGTCTTAGCAATCTTTGACTCTCCTTTGTCTTTGTTCATCGGTGAGCCCCTTGAGAACCATTTTTGTACACACCTTTCCCATGCCAAGATTTTCAGTTAATATTTTACTAACTGTTTCTCTATTGATGTCTACTTGGTTTGCTACATTTCTCACAGTCAGCCAACAATTTTGACACACAATTTGACAAATTTTTGCAATGGTTTCATCAGTTCTGCTCATTACTGGCTGCCCTGACTTTCCTTCCCCTCAGAAAAACATTTAATCCATTTGTACACTGCCGTTTTCTTCATGGCGTTATTCCCAAACTTGGACTAACATGTCCCTGATTTCACTTCCACTCTTGCCAAGTTTAACATGAAATTTAATGTTTGTTCATAGCTCTAATTCAAGCTCTGTCATTCTCACGACAGCACACAAAAACATGCAACTACTCAGCAAGACACTGCTACACGTCAACACAAACACAGCTGTAGACACAGATATACCAAGGTTATGGCACCTTACTGAGTTGTTTGTACAGTGCTGCCAATATAAGTGCACGGTGGCAAGTTTGCAAACTTAATTGTCAGACCTTGTTTGTCCCATGTCTTTTAAGCATTGCAATTTAAAATAGCTAGTGGACCAGCAAATAACAAATGAAAGAAGTAATCCAAAATAATGACATAGAAACAGGAAATGACAGGGACTGTGGCAACTTGAGAACACAACCCGCTTCTGAAGATCTTCAAATGAAGTTTAAAAAACAGTATTTAAAACAACAAAACAAACAAACAAAAACACTATTCAAACTTCTATTCCAAGATGGACTAACAGGGAGCAGATTTAGCCTTGTACCTAAAACAACCAATATATCAAAATATATACATAAGAAAGTGATTCTCTGGACACTGGACATTAGACACTGAAAGGCAGCGACATCTGAGGAAAGAAATGAGGCGAGCCCTAAGACTACCTCAGCTTACTGCCTTGAGAGAACTTCTAGGCCATAGGGCAAGTGGAATCCAACAGGTTCTGAGTTGAGGAGGCAGCTACCATTTGAAAGTCACAGTACCAAGAAGGAGAGAGAGCCTCAGAGTGCAAGAGAACTGCAGAGATTTGCAAAGGTCCCCTCAAGTCTCCATGCAAGCCAGGAAGCTAAGAGAGGTTGGGGAAAGAACCACCCAAAAGGTTTGGAGGAATCAGCACCCAACACCGACTCAGGGCTGGAAATAGCTCCTGCTCCCACCAGCCCGACTGGAAAAGCACAAAATTCATTAGGCATTGAATAGAATACTCAGAAGAGCTTTGCCTCAGTAGTGAGGAATAATTTGCCCTAGACTAAAACCTGCTCAGGTCCTGCGTAATAAATCTTTGTAGCAGGATCTGCAAGAATCACACCATTTTTGAGTAGCTTAGCTACGTTCCCTCACGAAGGCCCCTGTGCTAGTCTACTAGGGCTACCACAGTCTGGGTGGCTTAAACGTTTATTTTATCCCACTTCTGGAGACTGCCAAGTCCAAGATCAAGGTGTCAACAAGGTTGGTTCCTTCTTGCCTCTCTCCTGGCTTGGAGATGGCTGCCTTCTCCTTGGTCTCCACGGGGCCTTCCCTCGGTATACATCAGTATCCTGACCTCCTCTTCTTATAAGAACACCAGTCATACTAGATTAAGGCTCACCCATATGACCTCATTTTAACTGAATTGCCTCTGTAAAGATACCGTCTCCAAATACAGTCACATTCTGAGGTACTGAGGGTTAGGACTTCGACATATGAACGGGGGCAGGAGTGACACCATACATTCCTCCTCCTGCCTCTACCCTATCCCATGTTTCCAGATGCTGAAAGATCCAGTATTGCTGCCAGTTCTTATGACCCTCACAGATCATGTCAGAAGGAATCAGGGCTGCTCTCACACACACCACCTCCACTCTGTGCAGAGCCCACACCATTTCTCCCTCAGTGCACTCCTGGACTCCTGGCTCCTGTCACCCAAGGCCTCCACACCAGTGGGACCCTGAACACCAAGCTGAGCTTCCCTCTCCCTTTGGGTACGAGCCAAGTACTTCCCCTCCCCCTCCCCTGCCCAGTTCATTTCGGGATTACCACATTTAGAGAGCCAACATGACCTATTTAGGCTCTGACCCACTTACAACAGAAAAACCAATCACAAACACTGCCCAGAAAGAAAAGAAGAGATGACCATAAATGTACCTTATTGTAAGTAAACAGGAGTGGTGTGGAAGCAGCCTCCCCTGCATGCCTACTGCTAACGCTACCGCAGAAGGTCCTGACGAGCAGCCGTTCTGGAAATCTGGACACTACCCAGGAGCCCCTTTGGCATCAAAGCACTGTGTAGGGTTTTCTGCCTGCTAAGTGGCCTGGAAGTCAATGAAATAAGGTCTGCTGACCTTGTTTTGCTCAAAGACGGGATGAGCATCTCCAAGTGCCTACAGGAAATGATTGCCTGCTGAGAGATGGGTCAACCCATTACACAAGTGTGACAACTGAGGAATCAAGAGGGATACTGGATCAGTCTTCCCTAACCCCCAGGCCAAGAATGAGTAGGATTAGTCTAGAGGCCTCTGGAACAGGGGCTTGTGCAGTAAATAGGAATTTGGGTAGCTGTCTGGTTCACAACAGTGGTTTCCTTCCTTTTCTCTGGGAATGGTCCATTTCCCAAGAGTAGCTAGGTCTTTGCTGTGGGATCCTTGACCTCCTGTCACAGCCTATCAATCCCAGAAAAGACACTTAATCCAAGCCTGAGCCACTCAGATTCCCTGTGTTGAGAATGTGAGATGTAAGGAATTGTGGGGCTGGAGATCTTTGGGATCCCTCAAAAACTCCTGATAGGGAGGCAACTGGAAACCCTAGGCAGGCCTGCCTCCTCTTCCTCCTTAGGCCCGGCTGGTCTCCTGCAGATGGTGGCAACCAGCTCAATATCCTTCCTATTAATTGCTCATTTGCATGACACTAGCCAGGGTTAATCTCTATTAAGTGCAATAAAAAGAATCACAAATGATCTAATTTCATTTTATTCATTGTTTGGTCCCAACACCAACCACAAAATTTAACACGTGGTAGATATTCAGTAGCTTTGTGTTCAGACGTACGATAGCCCAATTTTGCCCCCCGCCAATCAACTTCACATGAGATAAGATTAAGACGAAGGACAAAGTGTCCTGTGGTTGACAGCGGAAAATTCTTTGGTGCCAGCCTTTCCTGACACAACAAATTATGCAAAGACTCTGCTTCTGGTTTTCCCCTGAGAAGGAAGGAGTCATTAAAATTTTCACGCAGAAACAATGACCTGATGCCAGAGGCCCAGCAGGGTCAGAGGTGGGGAAGATCGCGTGCTAATCTCTGCTGACTTGTGAGCATTACCCTGAGTGCTGCCAAGAGCAGGCTGGAGGCAAGGAACACGTTTGTCTTGCTGAGATCGCTGACCCCAGCAGAGACGTCAGGCCTGTACATCCTCACTGGGGCTCCTCACATTTACACGTTCTCCCCACAAGACTTCCACCCCTTGCTGTGCTCTAAGATGCAGAATATGCTGCAGACATCCACCCACCAGTCCTACTCAGCTTCAGCATTCAGTAAGTCCCTGGCTGTGCCTCTAGGGACTCTACATATGGGCGACTGGGCCCATCTCAACAACACAGGGGATGGGACATGCTCTCGGGCAGCAGGTCCAACCTATTGGCTTCCCTGGGCCACACTGCAAGAAAAATTGTCTTGGGCCACACATAAATTACGTGAACACTAACAATAGCTGATGAGCTAAATAAAAAAAAAAAAAGAGGTCAGAAAAAAAATCTCATGATGTTTCAAGAATTTGTGTTGGGCTGCATTCAAAGTCGCCCTGAGCTGCAGGCTGGACACACCTACTCCAGGGCCACTCCAGGCCCTCCACTCACCCCTATACTTCTATAGCACCCTCTAAATGACCTCTCAGCCCCTGGCCTGTCACTTCTCCAGTCTCAACTCCACTACACCAACACTAGCTTCCCAAGTCACCAATTGAGCCATGTTATTTTTCTATTCAAAAAACTTCAATAAACCCCAAAGCCTTAGCTTGGCCTTTAGGAATACCAACAACCTGAACCCAATCTACTTTTCAAACGTTTATCTTCATTCTTCCCAACTTATCTCCTGTATGAAACGTAGACTCTTACCGAAGCAGCCCGCCCACCAGCCTCACTGCTGAGCAGACGGGTGTGAGCCCAGAGCTTCCAGAAGCCGTGCCGCCAACATGTGGGGGAAAGAAGCCAACAAGGAGAAAGGATGGAGAGACGGAGAGAAAGAGAATCCTGATGACATCACTTGCAGACCAAGATGGGGCCTCCAGTTAAACCTGCTCCTTTCCCCCCTCACAACTGAAAGATTACTAATGTACCCACCTACCTTCATGGCTCATTCTTAGTCCTGACTCCTCCTTAAAGGACCCTGCAATGGCTCTCACTCCCAATGCCCTAAAATACTATGGGTATGGGTATGGGTAGCTGTCTGACTTACAACAGTGGAAGCCATTCTGTACAGTCTAGTGATAGCTATTTTGTGAGCACTTTAGACAGGTAAGAGTCTCTTACCTGTCTAGGAATTTGGGTAGCTGTCTGGTTCACAACAGTGGTTTCCTTCCTTTTCTCTGGGAATGGTCCATTTCCCAAGAGTAGCTAGGTCTTTGCTGTGGGATCCTTGACCTCCTGTCACAGCCTATCAATCCCAGAAAAGACACTTAATCCAAGCCTGAGCCACTCAGATTTCCTGTGTTGAGAATGTGAGACGTAAGGAATTGTTCCCAATTCCTTCCTACCCGCCCCTTCCACCCCAGCTTGGTCAGAGGCATGGGCTCGGGGCAGCCCTGGGAACCAGGAGAGAGCAGAGACTGGTCAGTCGTCCTGAGCTGTGACCCAAGCTGGCCTCGCCTTGGACAGCTTCCAGCAGCCAGTCCGGCCCAGTTGTCTGTCCACAGGACCCAAATGAGGGAAGGAGGCGAAAAGAGGCTGCGAGGTAAGTAGAGGGAGAGAGACAGGAGAGATGGAGGTCAGAGGACGAGAAAGCCTCAGTCTCATGTGGCCTGTGACTGTCTGCTGATGGGCAAGGCCTGTTAGCTGAGGTCAACGAAAACACGGGCCTGGGACAACACAGACCTAGTACGTGATCTGCAAGCCCAGCTGGGAGCTGGGCCACCTGAGGATGCTCTGCACCTTCTGCTTGCTGGGCCCTTCCTCCTCCTGCGTGACCCTGTGTTGCTTCTGAGACAAACCTGTAGGAAAGCCCTTACAGGTCCAACCCAGGGAGCTGGCAGCAGGCAGCGGAAGTCCGCTCCACATCTCAGCTCCCCTCCTCCAGCAAAGATCCAGAGTCTCGTTGTGGTCCCAGGCTGCTGTGACTTGATGCAGCCACCAAACAGCTTCAGGAGCCCAGAGAGGGACACCTGGAAGGCAAGCGTCGCCCCGTTTTCCTCCCAGGCCTGCGTCTTTCTCCACCCCCATTGCCACTCAGAGCCCACTCAAGGACAGGATGATTTCTTCCTGCACTGAGAGAGGAATCTGTAGTGCAAACAAAGTGCCTTGGATGTGAGTGGCACGCAGCCAGGCTCTGTTACCCCATTAACTTGGCAAGGATTCAAGGGGTGTTTCCCAAAGCTGTCCCGAGAGCTCCAGAGATGCACAGAGTTATCTGGAGGCCCCCACAGAGGGTGGGAAGGAGACGACAGTCAGTGCCCAGGTGCCTCTTCCTGCTTCAACTCCGCAGCTCCACCGACAGCTGCCTCGGCGTTCAGGCTTTTGGTTTGTGTTTATTTGTTGGTTTGTTTTTTAACCATTCTTAAGCACGCCATTCAGTGACATCAAGTACCTTCACATTTGTGCAACCATCACCACCATCTACCTCCTAAACATTTTCATCTTGCAAAACTAAAACCCTGTCCCATTAAACACGAACTGCCCACCCCGCTCTCCCCAGCTCTGGCAACCAGAGTTCTACCTCCTGTCCGTGACCCTGACAACTCCAGGTACCTCACGCAAGTAGAATGACACAGTATTTGTCTTTCTGTGACTGGCTTGCTTTACTAGCAGCATGGCTGCAAGGACCATCCGTGTTGTAGCCCATGTCGGAACTTCCTTCCTTTTTAAGGCTGAATAACATTTCACTGTGTGCATGTGCCATGTTTGGTTCATTCATTCAGCTGTCAGCGGGCACTTGGGTGGCTCCCATCTTTCAGCTACTGTGAAAAACAGAGCATGGGTACACAAACCCATGTGTACCTAGCTTTCGATTCTTTTGGGGCACATACCCTGAAGTGTAATTGCTGGGTCGTATGGTGGTTCTACGTATAACATTTTGAGGCACTGCCGTGCTGTTTGCTACCGTGGCTGCACCATGCCCACCAACAATGTACAGGGTTCCGATTTCTCCACATCCTCACCAACATTTGTTATTTTCTGTTTTCTTTTATTTTGTTTTACGTATTAGCCATCCTAATGGGTGTGCTAAAAAATAATAATAAAAATAAATGAATAAAAAGCTGTGGCTGGTTAAGGTTCGGAAACCACTGCTCTAAAGAATTCAGTGGTCTGTTATTTTCCCGAGCCTCCCTGCCGTCC
The DNA here is from genome assembly GCA_004026885.1 of Lyroderma lyra. Lineage (NCBI taxonomy): Eukaryota > Metazoa > Chordata > Mammalia > Chiroptera > Megadermatidae > Lyroderma > Lyroderma lyra. The sequence continues at coordinate 37,319 of PVJL010010628.1, read as the reverse complement.
TGTCTCCTCCCCTTTACCTACGTTTCGACCCCCTAGACCCAGGCTGAATGAGCTTTTCCTCCCACACTGCCCGCTCCACCCCCTGGGTGCATCATGGCAGAGCCCCGGCTGCACATCAGCTGAGCTTTGGATCCAGCCTCCCCACCTCATTTCCCGAGGCCCCAGCTGGTGGCCAACTTAAGGGACACGCCTTCAGGACGCCCCCGCGGCCTCGCTGGGCTAGGAACTCCCCGAATGGGAAGGTGGTAACCTGATGTAGGAGCCACACCTCCGAGAGAGGCCACACACATTCGGGGATACCTCCTCTTCCCGGCCAGGTGCCCGCAACACCAGAACGTGAAAAGAGCATTTGAGTCCAGAAATCTGTTGCTCAAAACCAGTCCATGCTGCTAACCGGCGACATGACCCTGGGACTTGCGGAAGGCTGAATATTGCCCCCCGCCCCTCCCAAAGAAGTCCACGCCCTCCCTGATCCCCAGAACCAGGGAATGTGCTGCCTTACAGTGGTAAAAGGGACTTTCCAAGTAAGCTGAGGATCTTCAGGTGGGCGATCCGCCTGCATTAGGCAGGTGGGCCTGATATAATCATAATACAAGGGAGGGAGGAGTTCAGAAAGAGAAGAAGGCAACATGACAAGAGAAACAGAGATTTCAGGGGTGTAGCCACAAGCCAAGAAATGTGGGCTGCCTCTAGAAGCTGGAAGACGCTAGAACAGTCTCCCCTAGAGCCTCCAGAAGAAATAGGCCCCGTGGACACCTTGATTTCACTCTCTTAGACTTACTTTGAACTTCTGACACCCAGACCCGTAAGAGGCTAACTCTGTATTGTGGTCTCTCATTACAGTGGCAACAGGAAACTAATACAGGTCACTGGATCCCAGGTTTCTCATCAGTAGGAAGGGCTTTGGACTATATACTTTTTAACTTGCCTTTCTAGTTCCCCTGATGAAAAGAGCTACCCAAATACTTGCTATGATCCAGGCCCTGTTCTAAGTTCTCCTTATGCATTACTCCTTCAAATCTGAAAACTATTAAGACTGTAAGGTATTAAGATTCTGGTCACCCATTACACTGGGTGGGATTTTTTCCCCACACCGACAAACAAGTCTGACAGCAGCTGAGTGTCCTACAATTCAGCTCAGAGCTAACACTGTCTCCATGGAGACAGCATGAAGCCCCACAGGTTGAGGGCTTAGTCCTCCAAGACCCGCCCCTCCTCCCCCAACTTCAGACATCAGTTCAGGTGCCCATCCAGGTGACGTCACCGTGCTTCTGACCAACCAGCTATAGATGGGAAGTTCCCACTACCCTCTCCCTGGGTTCAATTAATTTGCTAGAGCGGCTCACAGAACTCAGAGAAACATTTTACTTACCAGGTTCCTAGTTTACTCAGAAAGGATATAACTCAGGAATAGCCAGATGAACGAGATCCACAGGACACGGTGCGGGGAAGGGGCATGGAGCTTCCATGCTCTCTCCAGGCGCCCATTCCCCCAGCACCTCCACAAAAGCTCTCCAAACCCAGTCCTTCTGGACTTCCACGGAGGCTCCATTACAGAGGCATAATTGATTAACTCATTGGCCACCGGGGATCGATGCAATTGCCAGCCCTGCTCCTTGGAGGGTGGAGGGTGGAATATAGAATTCCAACCTTCCAGCCAAATGGTGGGGTCCCCTGGCAACCAGACCCCACCCTCGGGTTACCTAGGGGCTTTCCAAAAGTCACTCCTTTAACAAAAGACACCTTTATAGCACTCACCACTTAGGAAATTCCAAGGATTTTAGGAGCTCTGCTAGGGATAAGACCAAATATATATTCATTATTATAAATCATAATATCACAGGTATATATTATTAACATTCCCTCACAGACCAAGGAGACAACCAAAGCCCAGAGAGGTAAAGTAACTTGCCCACGGTCACACAGTTGTTAAGTGGCACAGACAGTCAGGATTTGAATCCAGAGAATCTGGTGCTGGAGCACCTGTGCTCTTAACCACCAAGTGAAGCCAATATTGTCATCCTGTTTACAGATGAGGAAGCCTGTGACCCATGTCACAGTGACACGGCAGGAGAGCAGCAAATCTAGATCTTCTACAGCCAGGCTGATCTCGCCCTTCCATCTGATCCCCAAGTTCCCAAGGGCATATTTGGACAACGAGGACAGTGAGGAGCCTTCGTATCCCTAGAATCCAAATCTAGCTCAAGTACGCGATCCCCACCGTTCACTCTCTAGCCTTCACCTCGGCTCTTTAAACAGAGTAAAACGAATTAACTACATCCGCGGGTTTTCTCCCTCTCCTCCCCACCTCACCACCTTGGTCTGCAGTCTGCCACCATAAATCTCCAGCAATTCAAAACATGGTTCCTGGGAAAATGGGCCCTCCTGGCTTGATGGATGTATAAATTTCCCTCTCCTCCATACAGGTCCTACTTTTCAGAGGGAACAAAATCTTTATCGGTGTTAGCACATTTATGAGTTTAAATAAAAACAAATACATCTCTATTGACTGTAGTTATTATGCTCGGTTTCATGCAATGTAAGTGCTCCAAATAAAAATAGATTGGCTGGAGTGAGCATGCATCAGTCCCAACAATGATACCGCCGGTTTCCGGAGCGTTCACGTGCCAGTTAATGTGCCCCAGGCTCGCGGGAGGGGAGGCACTTTGATGCACGGAGCTTTTAGGCTCCATTTTCCATTTAAATGCTCCGGGTAGGTGTGAATGTTTATTAGTGTCATGAAATGCATCTGGCAGGCAAAGTCCAGCCTGCACGGAAGAGACCAGAGTGTAATTGCAAAGGATGAGCCAGACTGAGCAGGAAGCACAAGTCCTGCGGCACGTGAGCCCACTACCAACCCCTCCAATGTGCACACAGCACCTGCTGCATGCCAGGCACCTGAGCAAGGGCCAACCCAGGACAGGATATTTAGAATGACTTAGTGAGGCCTGTTTCCCCGGTGGGGCCCAGCTGATGAAAGAGAGGGCACCTCTCTGTTCTGATCACCACTGGTTCTATTGGATTGAACACGTGGGTCTGCACATGCAGATCACCTGCATTCGAATCCCGGCTCTAAACAGTAAACAGTAAACAAACACTTAGGGGGCACCAGCCGGATGCCAGAAATCATTCCAGAGGCCGAGGTTACGGCACCCAGCAAAGCCTCTTCTCCGAGGAACTTACGTTCTCTAGCAGGGGAGGTTTAACTCCGAGTAAGACACACCTCTCAAACCTCAGATTCTTCATCAGTAAGATGGGGATAACAGCACCTACGTCAAGGTGTTGCTGGGAACTTTAAGTAAGAAAATTCATCGAATGGGTTCAGCACGGTGCCTGGCACACAACAATGCTGAATGTCAGCTACTGGCATCATCACTGTCAGCGAGGACATCTCATGGCCACCACTTAGATCCTCTGGCCTCATCTCATATTCCCATCCCTGCTGCAGCAAACATCTCAGTGTGGCCCCTGACAGGGTCACCCAGGCACAGCCTTATAGCGCATTCACCCCAGGTCCGAGTCTAGGACTTCTCACTTCCCTCCTAACGCTCCTGTGTTCATGCCAAGCCGAAAGCCTTGGCATCCACATACATATAAGCAACCTGGAACTACAGTGCCATTAGCATGGTGGGAATAACCTTTAGATAAGGTGCTGTAGATTGAACTGCATCCTGCAAAAAGATACACTGAAGTCCTAACTTCCTGTGACATCATAACAAATACACATGCTGTTTCCTGACACTTAGCTCCTTACTAACTCCAAAGACAGAAGTGTCCTTGTATGCTAATGAGATGACTGTGGCTGGGGGTTCCTGGGGAGCCTCAGGAAGGAGGCCCACTGCCAGAGAAACCAACGAAATGATGAGAGGGCTGGAGGTTTCAGCCCTACCCACAGACCCCAAAATCCAGGGAGGGGAGAAGGGAGGCTGAGTTAACCACTAATGGGCCAAGATTTAATCAACCATGCCTAAATAATGAAGCCTCCATACATTTCCGGAAAGTACTGGCTCCTGGCTTCGTGAGTGCACGGAGGTGACTGGGAGGCACACCCCTTTCCTCCCACACCTTTACATCCCTCAAACACACCTCAAACACCCCTGCCCTGTGCTGTGCATCTTTTCCATTTGGCTGTTCCTGAGTTGTATCCCTTTATACTAAACTACTGATCTAGTAAGTAAACTGTTTTCTGAGTTCTGTGAACCATTCTAGCAAATTATTAAGGATAAAGTTATGGGAACCTACAATTTATTGCCAATCAAAGGCACAGGCGATAAGGGAGAGGGGCAGTCTTGCAAGACTGAACCCTCAACCTGTGGGATCTGACACTATCTCCTGATAGAGAGTGTCAGAACTGAGTTAAATGGTAGGACACCCAGCTGGTGTCAGAGAATGGCTTGGTGTGGGGAGAAAAAACCACACATTGGGTTCAGAAGTCAAGTATTAAGAGTAGTGCTATGAGGAGAGGGAGAAAATTTTTCTTTCATCCCTGTGCCTGCGAATGTGACCTTATTTGGAAGTAGGGTCTTTGCAGATCTAACTAAGTTAGGATAAGGTCATACTTGGTTAGGGTGGTTCCTGAACCCAATGACTGGTATCCTTACAACGAGAGAAGAATTTGGAGGCACACAGAGGGAAGATGGGCATGCAGAGGTAGAGGCAGAAACTACAAGTGATCCAGCTACAAACCAAAGCGTGCCAAGGGGTTCCAACAACCACAAGAAGCTAGGAAGGATTCTCCCCTAGAGCCTGCAGAGGGAGCAGAGCCCCCCAACAGCTTGACTTCAGGCCTCTGTGAGAGAATAAATGCTTGTGCTGGTGGTAATCCGTAACGGCAGCCCAAGGGAACTAACGCACACGGGTGTGGATACGAATGGGTAGATGCTTCTGCCTCACCCACCCGAGCAGGTGGTCCTGGCGCCTAGTTGGCACTTAATAAATGCTGGACTGAGTCAGTGAATAAAGATACGAATGAAGACCCAAGTCTGCCCTCAAGAAGCTTTCAAACAAATAGTCAGGATAAAACAAACAATGCAAACACAGTGTAAGGAAATCCATTGTAGGGGCACTTGGAGGGCATTAAGAACTTGAAATTCCCAGCTGCTGGATGCAGCACCGATGATAAGGTAGAGCAGCCCTTTTTTTTAACATTTTCTGCAGCTTCGATCCCTGTGTCTTCCACATACGTGTTGGTTAGAGTTCTTAATTGCAAACAACAAAATCCACTCTGATTAATTCAAGAAGGAAAGGAATTTATTCAAGGATTCTAGGGAGCTCACAGAATTTCCAAGAGGGCCAGTCTCCGAAGAACAGTATCTAACATCATAAGGGTTTCTCTGGGGACTCCAAAGCCAGGAGAAAAATAACAGCCACAAATTGGATTCTGCTGAGCAAACCAGTCCCAGGCTGTGATCTGAGAAACCCAGGGGCTCCACCAAGCAGCCTTGTCCTGGTCCTTGGGGAGATCACTCTACACCACAGCTGAGCCAACAGGGAACCGAACCAACCAAACCTCACCATGCCTGGGGCCTATATTAAAAACTCAAACTCAGGTCAAGCTGATTACACTCTTTTCTAGAGCTTTCATTTTACTAAAATGTCCCAAGCTCTCCTAACTGGTAAGTAGCTAAACCAGGATTTCAGCCCAGGGTCCAAGTCCTTGCTGCTCAAATTATGGTTTGTAGACAAAGTGGTGGCTGCATCACTGAGCTTCTTGGAAATTCTATGTCAGGGGCTCCGACCAAGGGTGGCCGAGTCAACCCCAGGCTTGTTAACAGGGTCCCCAGGGGATCTCAGTGCACATTAGGGTCTGAGAAGTGCTGGCCTGGTCCCCTTCCTGAACTCTAGTCGTTCTGAAATCCAGCTTATCATTAGATTCACCCTGGAGAACTTTTGTAAATGAAGATTTCCAGGCCCCACCCCAGATGAGCTTATCTAATAGACCTGGAGCGGGGCCCAGGCTGCTGTGTTTTTCTTTTGTTTTGTTTTGTTGTTGTTCTAAGTTCCTTGGAGTTTCTTATGATGAGCTGGGTTTGGGAACTGTCAGCCCCCCGCGGACAGCCCTCGTCCCTCCCTGTGGGAATCTCAGGGAGGCCAGGAGAGCCCCACAGGTTCCTGGTCCCACCCCACAAGGTTCAGATTTCCTAAGTCTGGACGGAGCCAGGTGCTCTCACTGTGGGGGCACCACCCCATCGTGGGGGACATACGAAGAGCCATCCGCATCCCACACTGAACGTGAAGGATATGGAACTCTGCGGGAGCGAACTGACTTGTGGGGGACTCGACAGTTACATTTTCCAGACATTTAAAGAAACATGTATTAATTTTGATTTTGCAATTTTCTTTGTATATTCTGTGGCTGGTACTTTTTTCCTCCTCAGGGCTCAGATGTTTCCATAGGCCCGTGAAGAGTTTATAAGCTTTTCCACCAGGCCCTGTGGCTGGAGCACCGAATGGTTACAGCAGCAGTGAGCTGGGGAAGGCCTCATCTGCGTTTTAACAAGTACCCCAGGGTGAGCCTGGTGAGGTGGTCCTCAGACCAGACCTTGACCGCAGTTGGACCACTGGCCTTGAGGGACTTGCAGGTGGGTCTCCAGGCTGAGTCTGCATTAGGACTGGCTGGGAGGGAGAGCCATCCGAGCTAGGGGGAGGAGAGGAGGTGAGAGCTTTGGTCACTGCCTGGAATACCGCGAGATTCCAGAGAAGCCCCCTGACCAGGGCCTACCCCAGTACGGATCACCTGATAACATGGCAAGCAGACTCTGTCCCCGGAACCCCAACTGGCCCCCACACCAAGAAAAACTAGTTGAACTTGAAAGGATCCGGCGAATATTACACATGCATAAGCAGTTAGGAAGCAGACAGTTGTAGGAAAAACAGGGTTATTTAGTTTGGAAAAGACCAGATGATGCATGATGGTCTCCAAGCAAATGGTGAATGATCGCGTGGCCAGGAGGCCTCGCTGCCTGAGCCTGGGCATCTGGACTTGGTGGGCAGCCCAGTGGGGCAGGCCTGCCAGAGCCTGTTTGTGAGGGCTAAGGGTCTTCCTGGGGGATCTCGCCATCCACAAAAGCCCAGGGCTAGGAAGGAGGGGTGAATGTAGGCAGGATCTCAGACCTACTCCCAGCCAGTCCTCGTGGGAACCAGGTCCCAAGTCTGGAGTGTGGGGACATGCTAGAAATTAAAAGTGAAAAGAGACATCTCAAGAGAAAATGTGAGTTCAGAGCAGATGCAGAACTGCTTGAAGATACTCCCTCCCATCAGAGTGTGACCCCAAAAGGAATCCTCTGCCTTCACCCTCCTTCCACCAATTCATGCTTCAGTGCACTCAGGGACAGTCTCAATGGCTCAGGGGCTTCAGAGAAAGGATCGACAGGCCTGCAGAGAGATCAAGAGAAGGGTGGTGACGTCCACTGGCAAACACTGGGGGATGCCTGGTGGGGGACTCCGGAACCACAGCAACAGCTGCAGAGCCCTGGGACTGTGGAGCAGCTCCAGCCATCACTCAAGACCCCAGCCCCCAGGCACTCCCAGATGTGTCACGGATGTAGGGACTTTGCAGGGCTGAGGGCCCAGGTAAGCAGGCAAAGATAAGAACCAGGAAATAGTTCATGGCCACCCATGTGACCTGTCAGCACTCTTGTACCTGTAGGGCCTGGCATATAGGCAGGCCGTCAGCATGAACAGTGAGTGGTGGTGACCAGATGGCCATCACAGAATCAAACAGGGAGCTGAAAGGCACTGACCTTGATCTTTCCCTGAATGCCACATGCCCTGCGTACCTCAAAGAGCACAGTCACAGAGACTACAGATGTGAACAAAACCAAGAGAGAGAAGCACCAACTCTTACCCCAAAGGCAGCTATAAGCCTGGCTGGGTGACTAATGTATGTCAATTCAAGGAAACCTCCCCACACTTCCAAAGACAAGCATTGTTATCAGCTCCTTCAGGGGAACAAACAGGCACAGAGAGGTTTCATCTCTTGCTCCAGGTCACACAGCCAGTACACAAAGGTGTTTCTATTTGAACTCACTTTGGTCTAACTCCAGAGCACAGGTTCATGCTATCCGTGCAGCTCTGGTGGCAGAACTAATGACAAGATGGAAGCAGGTCCTGCTGTGAACACTGGGCTCTGAGGCTACAAGGAATTTTGTCCATAAAGCTACCATATTGTGAGGGCTTTATGTGGAGAAACCCTTTTACTATTACACTGCTGATGCTGAGTGGCACAGAGATCATGAGACAGACACACCCTGTACTCCACTCTCTACCCACAGCCTGCTGAGCTCCCAAGGAGCCATTGCCTATAGGGACTCAGGAGCCCTAGTGTCCATCGGGTTGGTTGTGCCAGCTGCCCACAGAGTAACAGGCAGGGCTCCCAATGACCCCAGACCCCTGCCCGCTACTCAGCACCATTCTAACCCCACTTTCCACCCCAACACACACACACTACCAACAGTTGGCTTCCACAGTTACTCTGGCTCCAGGACTGCAGGGCCCTGCAGCCATGAGAGCAGATGTTCCCCTTGCACATGGCTGGACTTGGATCTGGGTGGTGATGGACAAGCATCATTGACCAGGGTGGACAGGCAGCTGCAGAAAATGAGAAGGAGGCACCAGCTCCCACCCCTATCTCATCTCCATTTGCAGAATGTTGCTACTTCCCTTCCAAGGCAAGGGAGGGCAAGGATGCCTCAGACAGCTGTGCATGCCCACCTATCCCCCTCTGTGCCATGGCTCCCGGGCTGGGCACCCAGGCCAGAACACCCAGAAAACAACAGAGATGCAGCCCAGCGCCTTGCATGCCCTTGTAATTTCTCTTCCCTCCCTTTCTCCTCACCAAACATCTCTCAGTGCTTATTCTGCTGTGACAGAATGAACCTTCTGCTATTGCATTGTCATTACTGTTGAATGGATTTATAATTATGGTTCAAGAAAGACACCAAGCATGTTCCACAGCAGAGCATGGAGAGTGACACATCGCAGTGTGCAGTGGGTGTCCTGGAATGCAAGGACTACACCTGATTTTTATTTTCTTTCTTTCTAAATGTACTTTATTTTCTTTGCACTGCTATGTGCTTTTTTATTTATTGAGAACTGGCATGTCACAGCCATGGGCCCTCTTTGTATGTTGAGAATAAGGTCCTCCATGTAGGTCATTCAAAACAGCAAAACGCCACATGCCATTGATTACTTAGGGACAGGGGGTGTTCCTGGGCCTGAAGCAAGACTTAATTAGAAATGGCCAGGCCAGAAGAACATATGGAAAAGGAAAGACTCTGAGACCCATGGAAACAAGCTGGCTGAGGTAGGGTCAGAAATCTGTACATGGTCATCTGGGTTTTTCTGTGTCTTATACTGTATGAATTCGTCCCTTTGGTTCCCTCTAAATGCTCTGAAAAACCTTGAATCTCTGCCTCTTTCTGCTGCACCTGGACTAAGAAAAGAGTTTTGCATGCCCTGGGGCCTGAGCTCTTGAGCAGGTGGGGGAGTGCATCCCTGGAATCACAGTAACCATGAGAAACCCCCACTTCCAAAGACAACTGAAACTCTGGGAGTCACACCACCTTCCTACTCACAAGTTTCTCCTGACAATGCTGAAATGTGTGCTTTTGTTTTAATGAGGATTATTAAACCAGGATAGTTTTAATAAGGAACATGATTCATTTATATGAGTACACACTCACACACACTCACACACTGTCACACACTCACATTCACATACTCACACTGTCACACACACTCACACTCACACACTCTCACACACACTCACACTCACTCACACACACACTCACACACCCACACGAGCCTCATGGAACCCAGCTGAACATTCGCTCTTTCAGGAATACTCCTCAGTCACCGAAAAGCAGGGCTCCCTCACTGCGTGCTCCACGTGGTTGACTCTGTGAATATCACCCCTTGGACTGCCATAGACCTGAGGTCAGCAACCTGCAGCCTGCACTTTGGTTTTGTAAGTAAAGTATTAATGGGGCACAGCCATGTCCATTCATTTGCAAGTTGTCTACGGCTGCTTTCATGCCACTACAGCAGAGATGAGTAGCTGCAACGGAGATGGTCTGGCCTGCAAAGCCAACAGTATCTTCTGGCCCTTTACAAGTCTGCCGTCCTCTGCCGTCCAGGAGTGAGTGATGCTTCCTGGAGCTATGCCCTCAGAGAGATCACAGGCAGGGGCAGCCCATGCTTGGCATCCTTCTCCAGCACAGCCAGGAGGCAGTGATCTTGGCAAAGAACTCACACTTCTGGAGTGTGGGGCCAGGCCACCTGGGAATCATGTAACAAGCTTCTGGGATTTTATTTCCTCATCTGCAAAATAGTATTGATAATAGAATCTCTCTAATAGGAATATTGTGAGGATCAAATTAGGTATTGCAAGTCGCATATCTAGAACAGGCCCGGACACACAGTAAGCAGTCAACAAGTGTCAGCTCCTAGCTAAAGCAGTGGTGGTGGGTCAGTAACAGTGTTATTAGTAGTCCCCACTGTCCCACTGCCCTGCAAGCAGCCATCCACTTCCGACCCTGACAAGCAAAAGGCAAGGTCCCAGAAGGCCCTTCCTTGCTCACAGCCCAGGACCTATAAACCAAGGTGGCCTGGGAAGCTTCCTTTGGCTCCTGGGTACACACAGCAAGGGGTTAATTCTCTGGAATTTTCAGTTAGAAATTTTTCTCAGGAGTATCAGGGCCCCCGATTACACAGCATGTGTGCATACATACACACACACAACTAAACAGAGAGACTCAGGATACCTTCAGATTCCTTATGAAGCAATTACAAATGGATGGGCCAGAACTATACCACACTTTGTTATTCCCTGACATTTTCAAGACCATCAGACTAGGCTCTAAATTTTGAACTGATTGTGTTTTATAGGCTGATCCCGTAAACAGGATCCGACATACCCTGTCACACAAATGGGCAAACACCATCACCATGCAGACAGATAGCCCCACAGGAGGAGAGGGGACTATTCTAAAGCAGGGCGGGGAGGTGAGCTGGATTAGATAAGAAACATGGGTTCTGGAGAATTCCAGAACAGAACAGTTCGGAAATACTTTTCTCTTCCATGAAATGCTTCAGATAGTTAACTTGCTTTCCTATAAATCATCCCCTTTCTTCAATGCTGTTTTAATTTTGCTCAGTTAGCTGCTGGTACACTTTTAATACCTGCTAATCTACCTTTCTAAAGAGAGGTTACTGCCCAAACAAATCTGCAAATCACTGGGAAATAGAGCACTGTGAGACCACATGTTCTAAAGTCTGAGAAACCTTTACTTACAAAAGTCATCATCGATTTAACCACCACTCTTGGGGGAAGATGGAGCAAAACACTCCATCTAAAGTGTACATATTGACTATAAGACATGCCCTGACTTCAGACACATTAAAATGGGGGTGGTACCTTAGAACAGAGGAGAAAATCAGAAAAATTACAATGGCAACAGCAGTCACCATTTCCTGAGCTGCATCTCTGTGCCAAGGACTGTGCTTGGTGCTCTTCCTGGGTTTTCTCACTGAATCCCTACCCCCTTGGAGAGTAGATGCTGTTGTCCCACTTTACAGACAAAGAAACTGAAACTCAGGGAGCCCTAGTACCTAGAATAGCTAAGTACCAAAGGCAATGCACACAGAGGGGCAGAGCCCCATCCATACTTGTCACCGGTCACCATGACAAGAATGGGGCCCAGGGTTCCACCAGAGACCTCAGCCAGAAACCAAGTCCCTGAAGAGAGGCAAGCCACACCCTGCCTTCCAAAGGAAGAGGCTGCAGAGCACAGCCACATGCTGATGCCAGACCCATCCTTCCCCCTGGGCGCTAGTCTCCCCGTTCAATAAAATATTTAAGGAAATGCACTCACATGATGATTATTAAAACTCGATTGGAAGAAGCAGGTGTCGGCAAAACACAGTGAGGCTGTAAGGAAGGTGGTCCTAGCTCCCTCCCCTACAGGTGAAGATGGCAGGCAACACCCCTCCTCAATCCTACCCCCAGGTCATGTCCTCTGCTGCTGCCACCCCCATCCGGCCCTTCCTTGTCTTCTACAAGCAAGCTCCGTGCTAGTCATCTGGCTTTCTCTAACACCACCTCCCCCACGGTCCTTGGGAACTGGGCAGGTCGAGCTGAAAATTAGCTTCAGTTGGTCTCCTAATTGCAGGTATCAAGCAGGAATCAGATCAATCCAGTCACAGGCAGTCAGAGAAGGGATCGATTCCAGCCCCGCCAATGTCCCCAGCTCTTCATCTGCACAGCCCACAGGCAGAGCCGTAAGGCCTGTGGCAGCAGAGTAAGGCTGGTGCTTGCAGGACGCTTAGAGTTGCCCCCTGAGTAATTGCCTCCTGGGACTTAACCCCATACTCTAATTGACCACTTCCCTTCCCCTCACAGCCCAAGGGAGGTATGACAGAGATTGGGACACCCCCCACCCCCCACCCGGCTCCCTGTGCCCGTGATCATTCTGCTTTCCCAGGTAAGGAGGAGACCATCTGCCCCATGTACAGAGGAAGTGGAAGAGCTTAGACCCAAATCCAGTTCTGCCCAACTCCTAGCCTCTTCCACTTGAGGGTACACATTACTCATTAAGCACCTACTGTGTGCCCATTAAGCGCCTATTGTGTGCCCACTAAGCGCCAAGCGCTGGGCAGGGGGCTGCGTCAATGCTGAAATGAATCAAACACAGTACCTGCCACTGAGAAGCATCACCCCCTGCTCCCCTAGTTCCCACACCTGCCTGCATATTCTGAATCATTGGGAAAGGATATTTTTCAAGAGGGGTTCCTGACCCCCACTCCACAAGATTCTGTTTCTGTAGGTTTAGGGAGGGACCCAGGAAATCTATGTTTTTTAAAGACTTCCCAGGATGAAGTGAACAATTTGAGGGGAATTTTTGTTTCTTATTAACATGTACGAACATACACTTAAATTATGAGATTGTATGGTGTGATTTACTTCGAATGGGGGGGTCAATAGTTATCAAATTTAAAATATTCTAATTAAGCAAAAGGCTCCCCTGGTGACTCTGAAAGTGCAGCCAGGTTTGGAAATGCGACACTACACAGTGCTGCCTCCAGCACTCCTTTGAAATTGAGGCCCACTTTGATGAGGGATGGCAATGGAGCAGGGATGCATATGGCTGCCAAGTTCATTCACACTAAAATTTTAGAGGCTTAATAAAACCCCACTCTCCAAGGTACTACCATTTTTAAATAGAACCTCATGGAGAAAGCCTGTTTACCCCAAAGGAATGAATCCCTAATGGTAAAATATAGGCACCAGTAGAGTTGCTTTGAGTCAGGAGAGTTTCCTGACTGCTTCTAATAGCAGAGCAGCTGTACACAAGAACTGAAATTAGGGCCTAAACTAGTTCCATGAGGCCTTGTTTAGGGCTGGGGGAGGGGCCAGTTGCTTCATCACTGACAGAAGATTCTATTTATGTTTCAGCTTTATCGAGTTTCAGGGAGGGTAAGGCCTGGTGATTTATAGGCCAGCCACCTGGTGGCAGCTGGGCTGTCTGTGACGCTAGCCAGCTCAGGGCTGCCTTAACCAAAATACTTATTCATCTTCACATCAGCCAGCCAAGCCCAGAGCCCTCCACAGGACAAGGGCGACACACTGGAAACATCAAGGGTTCCCAGGGAGTCCAGAGGGTTCCCAATGGTCAAAGACACTGAGCATCTATCCTGCACCCAGTCAAGGTTAGGTCCTAGAGATAAAAAAATAAATAAATAAAATAAAAAAGGAAGCCAGCCACCTCTACTCTCAGGGACCCTATGATTTAGCTGCGAAGAAAAGAAAACCCCCATGAAGGCAAGACAGAGGAGAGTGACCAGGCTGAGCGACTCTTGGAGACCACAGCCCAGCAAGGGGAATGAAATAATCTACCAACAGCCTAGGTGACAGCTAAAACCTCTGTAAGGTGCCAGGAACTGCTCTAAGCACTTCGTGCCCATTAATTCATGCAATCCTCCATCCCAGTTGCCTTTCCAAGTGACCAAACATCATGAGCCAAGCCAAGTCTGGCGAGAGGACCGTGGACTTCTCCTACAGCCCCAAAACTGAATCTAACCAGCCAGTCTGCCCAAATACAAGGCAGCTCATCTCCTGACTGACTTGAAGGAGTGACTGTGGAACTTGGCTGGTGAGAGGGAGTGTGTTTCCCATTTCCCATCCCCAGCTCTCCCACCTGTACCCAGGAAAGTGCTGAATAAGACAGAGAACTCTGGCCATCAGGGCTAGAGCTGAGTTGAGGAGACTTTGCAGAAAGGTGATACAAGGCAGACCTAGGAGCACCACACACACACACACACAGAGAGACACCTTGCCCTAAGGAAGAACTTTCAGAGGAGGCTTGGAAGGGAGGCAGAGAAGGACAGGCTCCAGAAGGCACCTCCTCAGCCCAGGGCTCAGGGGGCTACGTGGCCAGCAGGAAGAGGGCAGACTTGGAAGTCAAAGAAGCCAGCTTTCAGCTTTTGATTTTGTCCTTCACCACTAGGAAATTTCCTGAACTTCCATAAGACTCAATTCCCTGCCTGTCAAATGGGGCCACGGGGATCCACCATCCCCGGTCATTGTAAGGAGTCATGAACGTGAGTGCCAGGTACACAGCAGACACGCCTGCGCCTAGTGGACCTGTGATAAAACAGTTGTCGCTGTGGGTATTGAGACCTGGGTGCCAATTATGTTCTTCACATCCACGCCAGAGTCCTTCCTGGACAAGTTGGTGGCACCCCACACTCTGGACAGTCGGCTCAGTAACATACTCGATAATGTGCCTGTTCTGCAGCCTACCCTCGCTTCACCCCCTCTCGCCCTCCCCTCCCTGCACTCGCTCAGGGAACTCGCTTCAGGGTGCTGGGTGCATTCCCTTTCTTGATCCCCCTCCTTCCCTCTTTTCTCTGCTGAGACCCTCCCTTCTCATTTCCTGGCTAGTGGATCTCTTTTTGCTTCCTTCCCCAGATACCTAAGATTATTCCCCCATCTCACTTTCTATTTCAGACTAAAGCAAAAGTGAAACCAAAAAAGAATGAAAGAATGTCTGGTTTCATTGGGTTTACCTGAGTTTTAAATGTCCAGTCTACTTACATTAAAAAGGAAAAACCACCTTTGGAACCAAGGTTGGCTCAGAAAGCTGGGAGATCAGAAACAAATAAAATTAAGAAGGAAAAAAATACTTATCCTATTAAGATTTACCCAGAATAAATGAGTTCAGCCAGATTGCAGGATCAATATACAAATACCAATTGCATTTCTATATACTTGCAATGAACAATCTAAAAATATTAAGAAAACAATTCCATTTACAATAGCATCAAAAAGAATAAAGTACTTCGGAGTAAACTTTTTAAAAAGTGCAAAGCTTATACACTGCAAACTACGAAACGCTGTTGAATTCAATTAAATACTTTTTAAAAATGGAAAACCATTCCATGTTCATGAATCAGCAGACTTAACACTCAGATGAGAGTATACCCCAAATAGATCTACAGATTCAATAAAATCCCTATCAAAATCCCAGCTGTCTTTTTTGTAGAAATTGAAAAGTTGATCCCCAAATTTATATGAAAATTCCAGGGATTCAGAATAGTCAGAACAGTCTTTTAAAAGAACCAAGATGGAGGACTTACACTTCCCAATTTCAAAGCTGTAGTAATCAAGACAGTGTGGTTCTGGCATAGGAATAGATACATAGATCAATGGAATAAATTTGAGTGTCCAGAAATAAACTTACGACTGGCATGTGCAGGTCCTCTCCCTCACGCCCTTCCCTCCCTGAGCCTGGGGATTCAGCTCCATGTATATGGCTCCACCAATGCCCTTGGCCAGGACGTTTCCTGCCTGAATTGATAGGGGAGTTTCCGTTTCATTTCCAAGGGAATCTTTTCTCTTATAAAAGGGAAGAGAAGTGAGGAAATCAAATACAGCAAAACACACCAAGAAAGAGAGATCGTGAGCCAAGACTACAAAGTCCCCACACTAACTTCCTTCACACACAGGAAGGTACAAGCCAACCCATGCGTCTGAATCATCCAACACTGGTTCTAGCAGTCAGTTAAAAAAAAAGTCTGGACCTTCTAAAACCCAGGAATACAGCCCACAAGTTTATGCTTCTAAATCAGTTAGGATCACATCACCTACAAGGAGTAGAAATAAGACCAACAGTGGCTTATACTACAGGGACGGTTATTACTCACTAGACAGGAAGTAGAGGAAGGTGGTCCCAGGGTTAAGTACCCCAGCCTCATTATCTTGCATTCCCCTTATAGCTTCAGCATGGCTGCCACACTCCAAGCAACCTCTCATCACACAATAGTATCCAAAACAGTATTCACCAAAACAGAAAGCAGCAAAAATGGCTTTTTTCTTCTACATTTCTTATCAGGAAGGAAAGCACCCTTCCTAAAAATCCCCAATAGTCTTATTTTGCAGCTCATTGGCCAAAACTCTGCCTCCATAGGCTATCAAACAAGCAAAAACAAATTGAAATTAACCTACTGTAAGTCCTGTTGGAAGCACCTGCCCAGATTCTCCTGGCCTGGCTTGCTCAACGAAGGGCTCTGAGCACCCCTCCTTTCAACTCATCTCCTGACAGGCCCGGACTAGCTCTACCTCCCTGAAGGCGAGGGCTGGGCTTTGATGCAGCCCCCACCGCACCTACCAGCAGCTCTAGTGCTCAGGCCTGGCCTGACAGGACCGTGGTGGCTCCTGCCACCGGTTTGTATTTGCATAGTGCATGATGCTATCGAAGGTTTTTCTTACTATGGGCTATGAGAGAAAAAAAATTAGAAACAACTGGCCCTCTCCACCCTCTTCACCCAAAACCAGGAGCTGTGGAGACACTGAAAAGGGTTCCAGACCTCCCATGGGTAATAAATGGTGAGCGACACAGAGAAAGAGACAGCTCTAGGTCTCCCCCCATACACAGAAGCTCATAATTACACACTTCCTTCACAGAGCACTAAGTTCACGGAGAAACATTGATCTGCTCTCTTGTTTCTTGCCTGCTTTTAAACCCTTTTGACCTGTCTCAGCAGGGACCCTGGGCCCTGCCAGCCTCTGTGGAGAAGCACGGAAGGCACAGGGCCCACTGGCAGCCAAGGTCAAGCCCTGCTCACCCATCACGCTCTGCCCATGCTTCGGGCAAATGTCCACCTGGAACTCAGAGAATGGAAACCTTTAGATTAATCCTGGATCTGTCAGCTCCCATCGTGTTCACAAGGGAAAGAGCCCTGGGGGAGACGGGTGCCTTGCGTTCTCTGAGCACACAGCCCTTCACCCGCCTGAGGCCCCCATTTGCTGCCCTGTCTCAGCCAGGTGCCCCCACTAACATCCTTTCGTGATGCTTTGGAATGTTCTTCCTCACTTCTCTTCTCTCTCTCAAGCAATCTTCCTCCTCTGCTATTCCCTAGTGCATCAGAGCATGAGCTCTGGGGTCAGACAGTTGGGGGTTCAAGTCCAGGGCCCACCACTTACTGGCTGAGTTACCTGGACAATTTCCTTGACCTCTGAGTGGCCTGGTTCCCTCTTCTACATCATAAGAATAATGCTTCCTCCCAGGGTTGCAGTGATCTGTTGTCAGTCCTCTCTTGGGGTGGCCCCAGGATGGAATAGGGGTGGTGCTAGCCGGACAGGAGCTCACAGACTACCCAGGGTTCCCGTTCTCTTGTTAAGCTGATTGACAACTGTTAAAGCCTAAATCAGAATTAAAGTGTGCTGCTGGAGCTCTGTCATTACTCAGCGTGACAATATTTTGTGAACTTCATCTCCAGACAAGAACCAGCACAAGCCACTGTCCACAGAGCTGGCAATAAATCCTGTTGGGGGCACCCCGAACCTGCAGGTAACACAGCACGGGAGTTCTTCATCCCCACGCACACAGCCTCTCTCCTGTACCCCAGTAGAAGAGGGGGAATCAAGCACATGACAGGTGGCACTGGGTGAGGAAGGGCTTTGAAATGCCCCCAGCGCAGCGTCCCTGGAAGGGACCAGTGTCGTCCAGGCTGCTTGTCAAATACAGGGCCCAGGAGTCAGGGCAGAGGTGCAAACCACAGGTCCCATCCAGCCTGCAGCTGCGTGGGGTTTGGCCTGTGCTCTGTGTGGTGTGTGTTTTAATGTGTATTTGTTGCCAGCATTTAAAAACCAGGACATTGCACATAAAAATCCAGATTTCTGGCTTGTCCTGAAAAGATGCAACAACAATTAGCCACAGCTGAAGAGCATCTGCCCCTTCAGCCAGGAGCAAGAGAGAGCTGTGTCCACCAGAGACATCACCCTCACACACCACACAACCACACACACACACACAACCACACACACACACACACAACCACACACACACACACAACCACACACACACAACCACACACAAAGACCTTCCCCCAAACTTACACACACACACACACACACACAGCAATACCTGCTAAAGTGCACATACACACAAATCACACACAAAGACCTTCCCCCAAACTCTCACTCACACTCACACACACACACACACACACACACTCTCTCTCTCTCTCTCTCTCTCTCTCTCTCTCTCTCTCTCTCATCAGCTGCCTGGCCCCTGTGTCTGAGACTCCTGGTTCACGGTAAAACCTCACACTCTGATGACAATCAGACCTGGTGGCTAATTTCAGCTCTGCCACTTACTCACCCTGTGACCCTGAGAATTACTTCACCTCACTGAGCCTCAGTTTCCTATTCTGTTAATAAGCATTCATTTATTCACCAAAGATTTATTGAACACCTATTCTAAGGCAGGCATTCGGCAAACAAGATAGACAAAGCAGACACTAAGTAAACAAGTCAAAAATAAACGAACAGTAATTTTCTGATTATGATCAGTGCTATAAAAGAGGTAAAACACAGCGAGGTTCTGGAGAGCGGCTGCTGGGGGTTCCATCGTAGAGTCCCTTTAGCTAAGGTGGTCAGGAAAGACCTTACTGAACTGCTGGGGGGAACCGATTGTACTTGCCACCCAGGGCTGTGTGGGGGATTAAATGTGACACGCCCAATACCTAGTGAGGACACTGCTTGGTCTGAGCCCAATCCCACGCTGAGTCCAGTTAGGAGGCTGAAGGAGGGAGATTGAGAGGGGTGGCCCCCAGGAGCAGGTGGGCCCAGGCCTCCCCACCCCCACCCACCAGCCCCCGTGCTGGAAGCCCGCTTTGGAAGCCTCTGCAATTATCCCATCTATAAACACAGCCTGAGAGCAGGGAGGGGCCCAGACACATGCAGGAGGGATTAACCCTTGCGTAGGCCGCCCCCAGCTCTCCTCCCCTGGCGTTTCCCCCGCTGCCGCGCCCCCCGCCCACCACCTCATTCCCGCCCCAGCACCTTCCCAGCAGCAGCTGAATCAATGTTTGACTTGCACCAACAGCTTCTCCACTGCAAGTGGGGAGGGATTCCGAGGAGGCAGTGGGTACCCGCGACTCCCCGGTGGGGCTGCTCCTACAAGCCTGTCGGGCTCAAGGGGCACCAACCTGCTCCTCGCTGACATCCAGCACAGGACCTGTCTGCCTCTGGACTCACTCCCCCTAGGGAGGGGAACCATTTGCTGCAAGCCCAGAACTGAGTTACAGTGAAAACAGTCTTTGTTTAAATAAAATCTATGGTTCGATTTCCTATTTGTCAGGTGTTACAGGAGCACCTTCTAGAAGGCCCTTCCCACAACCTCCCAGCTCACTGGCCTTCTCGGGGTTCCCAGGATGTCATGGCTTCCTCCCACCTCAGTTTCCACTGTGGGAAAAGCAGTCCTGTGTCTGAGAACACCTCCTGCACTTCCAGATCAGGGAAGCCCACCCTGGTACCCCGGACTTTATATCAGACCCTTCATACAGCTTGATAGGCCTCACGATTTTTATTTATCTGTCCCCTCCCCCTACATTCGGGCCTGTGAGTTACTCATCTACTGATGCTCACTTTGTACCCACACACCAAGCACAGGGCCTGGAACCCGGTTGGTACTCAGATATTGGTGCGTGAGTGAATAGGTGAGTGAATGAATACCCAGGCATGTGTTCACACTATGAGATGCACAGAAGACCATAAAACCTTCCTAGGATGTAAGCATGGTGGGTGGGGGTGCCCAGGGTGGTGGCTGCCTTGTTCAACCCTGTCCCCGGCACTCTGACCAGTGCCTGGCACTGTCACGTGCTCGTGACTATGCAATGAGTGACTGGGGTGAGGGAGCAAGTTCAGTGAAAGTTACTGTCACCAAGGAGCTCCCATCTAGGTATTAGCGGCTCACTTAGGGGTTTCTCAGCAACCTTGCAGCGTGGTTCAGAGACTTTTTTTCCCCATCAAACCTACTGTAATAAACATTACAAAGCAAACCGTGAAGTTGTCATTTTAAAAAACACCTGATTAATTTTAACTGTTGGTAAGAAGGGAATCAACAACAGGTGAGTTAGGGTCTGCACGTGGAATGTGGGTCCCAAGCAGTAGGCGGTGAGGTGGACAGAGACGGAGGGCTGGAGCCGCCAGAGCCTTCCCTCATGGAGGCAGGACGCAACGTAAACCTGATTTATACGGGGCGGGGGGGAGAGGGGCCCCCTCACGAATTTAATCAACCAATCTTAGAAACAAGATAACACAGGGAAAGCTCCAAGAGCAGTGCTGGTCCCACGGGAGTGCTCAATCAGACCTGATGGCCATTAGCTACTATCATGTAGGAAGCAGGTCCAGATCGTGGGCATGCAATGGTGCAGAAGATAAGATCCCAGCTCTCCTGGAAATCTCATTCTAGGAGGACAAGTAAATAAATTTAAAAGATCATCTCAGAAGAGAACCACCACTACAGAGAAAATAGAATGATTGGCTGAGGCCGACTTTGGACACGGGAGTGGTCAGGGAACCTCTGTGAGCAGGTGAGGTCAGAGTGGAAGCAAGAGTGAGCCTGCCTTTGAAGAACCGGGTGGCAGGGGGACACCGGACAGGGGGTTCTAGGACAGGGACCAGCTGTGCTACTCATGTAAAGACACTGTCTAGCTACATTTCCATAAACACAAAGAGCAGTGTGGCTGGAGTGCTGGCGTGTGTGACATAAACACTGATCCTCGATGACTTACACTTCCTGTCACGGGCTGCATGATCGTGCCCTCCATTACCACCTCCAGCTGGTTACCTAGAAGGATTTCCTGCTTCCTGGGGCAGGGCGGACCGAGGACAAGCTAGGTGAAATTAAATAGCCTTCTTCACTGCAGGCTTTCTAAGAACCTTGGACGACTCTTCACACGGCGCTGCAGAAGGCAGTTTCCCAAACTTACTTGACGAGGAGGAAGAGCACCCCGCAGGACTGTGCTCTAAGGAAGTCACCTCTGCAAGAGCTCTCCCAGATCCCTGGCCCGCCTGTGGAAGGCCAACCTGCTTCATAGGTGTCTGAACCAAATCTGATGCTCTCTGGGGGGGGTCAGACTTGGAAGAGAATAGAGGATGTCCTCAAGCTAGAAGGGTCAACCAACTCCTCAGGCCCATCCTTCGAGAATGCCCTCCTCTGCATCTTTAACTGGACTCACTTGTCCTGTCAGTAAGAAAGAACCTCTGGTGCTCCAGGCCAGGGCAAAGCAACCATCAAGGGGCCTCGGTCCCTGCTTCCCACCTCTGTGAGGGCCTCCTCCTCCTTCCTTCCCACGCTTGCCAGGCTCCTGGCCATTGCCTTTTGCTTCCTTGTAGACACCCTACAGTCACCTCTATGGCTTTTACACTTGTACACGGTCTCTTGCTCCTGCTGCCACTGATAGCCAGTATCCAGCCCTGACCTTTGAAACTAAACACCCTGTTGCAAGTGGGTGGTGAGTCCTCAGACCTATCAATGGGATACTCACGTCCATTACAGAGATACCAACCAGTCTCCAATGAGGTCCCTTGTGAAAAGAGAGACGGGCTTCCACTAGGCAGAAAACTCATCCATTTCTGTTGAAAAATCTTGGCAAGTCTCGGTCAAGTTCATAGTTAAACTGTAGAACTCTCACTGCTTTATTTTCCAAGGAATCAGTCACCACTACCACCAAACACTGTACTATAATTTTCCTTTACAATCCTTTGTGTTGTTAGAGTGTTGAGTTTTTAAAAAATAATTAGAGGACTTTCACTCCTGGACAAGATAGGGTGACAGCCTAGATTTACTCTCCCACCTCAAACAACTTGCAAAACCAGGCACAGCATATGAACATCAGTTTTCAGAGATGAGGCAACAGGCAACACAGGGCTGTGATCACTGAGAAAACAAGCCCGATGAGCCCTCCTGTCGCACCGGCGCAGTTTCTGACCCCAACAGGAGAGCCTGGCAGCCTCTCTGAGCTGGGGGGACAAAAATCAAAGTCCAAGGGTCTCTCCTCCTGGAACCCTGGCCTCTCCTTCAGTCAACAAGCTCCAGTCCTGAAAACTGGCTTTCTTCGAGGGATTGCAGGTTGTTGGCTTTAACTGGGGCCACTGTCCCCAGCACCCTCACGGTCCATCCTCCACTTCTTCTCATTGTACAAACTGAGTAGCATCCGTGTTGGCTGCCCCTAGAGACGCCATGTTCAATTAACCATCTCAACCCCACAGCTGAAGACCCCTCTGCTGGCCTGAGGACCTCTGGCTGCCTGATGACCTTTCTGCTCTCTAGACCAATCGTGTCCACCTGGCCTGTGAGGCGACGTGCCCTCCCCTGGATTCCATGGCCTCAGGCTCCACCCCTCCCCATTGCTCTCAGGGAGCCCTGTTCTGTAATGGCCTCTCCTGCCGTTAGCCCTTGGCCTCTGGGAGGGCCATCTCATAATGAGAGTGTTCCTCTCACCCACCCAGTCCTCCTGCCTCCATATCCACCTGGTCTTCCATGGAACACCATGCTCTGGGGGCTTTCCTGGCCATAACAGTACATCCACCCTGCCAGGCTGATTTCTCTCTGACCCCTCTCCCTGCACAGTGCCACAGCAATCCTGCGTCCTCTTAGGGTGGGCCAATGCTTTTCACGAGCTACAAGGACCTATCCCAGCAGTGTGCCCCCTGGCAGAGGACTTTCTCCCAAATTCTAAACTCTCCCTCAACCAACTCTGTCCCACCACACCTTGATCAAGCACCTCAAAATCCTGCCCCAAGCACGTTCTCCCAGCTCCTGCTGGAGAACGTTGTCTGGGTCCCGCAGGTCCTTGGAGGAATGTTCCCTTTCTTCCTTATCAGGCCCAGTCTGTGCCTGGCCAGTGTTGTAACCGTACCCTAACTTTTGCCCAGTGGCCAGGAGGGTCATTCTGAGGGAGGCACATGCCGTCTCACAGAGAAGCGATCTTTGCACTGTCTTCAAGCAAAGGGGAGTGCTAGCCCTGCGTAGGGAGGAAGGGGTCATTTCTGCAGGCCCAAGGGTCTAGGGTAGGCTGGGGATTCAAGATACTCAGATACATCAACCAGAAGTCCCCATCCATGAGTCAGGGTCCCATCCTTTCATAACCAGGGCCACAACCTTGGTTAGACTCGACCTAAGCACTTGGCGTTAGGTTGATAGTTTCGCTTTCTTTGAATTCGGCTACACTAATGACTGAGTCCTGGGCCCCGGCCGCAGCTTTCTCTGCTCTCCTGCTGGAGACGAAAACCTCCAGCCTTCACGCTCAGCTTTGGAGTTGTGATTAAGCACTCTCATCCCGTCAGTACCTTTCCCCAAAGCATTCCTGAGCTTAGCAACAGCTCTCCAATTCCACTGTCCTCGTGGCTACTATTTACCCCATATTTCTCAAGTGTTAACACACTGCCCCAGCCCATCCATCCTTTTCCACTGGTGTACATCCCAAGTCACCCCAAATTAAAGCCTGCACCACTCCACCTACCTCCAGTAACTTAGTCCTCGCTGCCAGCCGAGCCATGGTGATCGCGCTCCAAAATCTCATGCTAGCATCAGCTTTCTCAGACCGTGTCCGGCACCTTCAGTCACAGGTTAGATTTATTAGGGCTCTAGGAATCAACACCTGTGGAGGGGACGGGGCAGAGGCAGCAGGTAAGCCAGCACCGACCTCCAAGGAGCTCTGCAGCTGAAATGACACGTCCCAATTATCCTGAGCCTGGGTGAGGGGCCAGAGCTTTGTATCCTAGCTTACGTCAGTGATTGGATGTCAGCCCCCAGGAAGTGGGTGTGGCCTTGAACTGGACCGCTCTTTGCAACACAGGGCATCCCAGGAGGACTGACAGCTAGCTGAGGGCTCTCAGCCACAGCGCACCCCGCAGATGGAGTCACCCCCGTTCCTGAGGGGAGTACCAAGTGGTCCATGCCACGTCCATCACCATCCCGAACAGCTACCTGCACCCAAGGCCTTGCTTCAGGCTTGGCTCTCAGAGACACCCAGACAAAAACAACTGTGACCATTCGGAGTGTTTAGTCCACTCACATTCGGGGAGAGGTCCCCATCGTCCACTAAACTGTCTATTAGGGAAGGAAACAAAGAAGCGCTTCTCTATGAGGAAAAATAAATAAATAAAGCCCCTCCTGGTCTCTGGACATGTCCGAATGAAGCTGCAGGAATTTTCTTTTCCAGGAAAGTCCTTCATTTCACCCAGCGTGAACCTACTAGCGCTCAGGGAGGGCTTCCGGGGAACCCCAACACTGAACAGCAGCAGTCTCTGCGAAGGAAACGATTCGGCAGTTGAATTGCAGAGTTCGCGTGGAAAGCTTTGTACGAAGTGTGAGGACAGAGCAAGGCCCGCTGGGCGTCCGGGCCCTGACCGAGGGCTGGGCCGGGAGCAGGTCCGCACCAAGGGGGACAAAGCCATCCTAGCTACGCCCAGAATTTGCCTCTTTCCTCCTCTTTCCTAAACACAGCTGTCCAGAATGCAGCCTATCTCAAGGCAACACAGGAGCACAGGGAGACATCTTAGAGCTGTAACCCATTTCCCATTTAGGAAAAAAACAAAACAAACACGCAGCTCGCTTCCACATCCATTTAATTTTACATAAACACAGTCCTGGAGGCTGAAGCAAATCTGACTGCTTTCCAATGTGAAAATGAAATCTAAAGACTTCTTGGAGTTATTTTTAAATAGAACTTGTCTCTAATTCTACTATAACAGAAATGTATGTGATGATCAATATTTAATAATTTCTTTTGGTATGGTCTATTTCAAAGCACGGAACGTTGGGGGTGAGGTTAGAACTGGGATCTGCGCGTTATCTCGGGGTAAACGCTGCAGCCACAAGCACCGCCGGTGAGTATTCTCGGGACAAACTGGAAGTGGGTTAAGCAGTTTGGAAACTGGGAGAGAAGTGGTTATATTGCCTGCGAAAAGGAGGCAGCTGGTTGATGTGATATGATAAATGACCCACGAGGCAGCAAGAGGCCCGTCTTCTGTGCTGGCCTCGTCTATAGATAGCTGCAGCCGGAGCCCTGCTCCATCAGGCTGGTGGGCTGCATCAGCCCCACACAGCGCCCTCAGGCACAACCTCCGGCACCTCCAGGGCAGCATCCACACCGGCCCAGCCTCGCCCCTTCTCCCTAGCATGGACTCCAATCTGCCCTCCTTCTTCACAGAAGACACTGGAACCTCGAGTGAGGTACGATATAAAACCATTGCTTCTGGCAGCAGGCCCACCAAAGGCCTATTCACCTCTTTACCACCTGCCATGCTGGGCCCTTGGACAACTTCTGTGTCCATTGCTTTTCTCATTTGTAAATTGTGATTACTGCTTCCTATTTTTCAGGTGGCTGTGAGGATTAAATGAGATAATATATTTGAACCTTGCCCAAGGTGCTTAATAAAATCTACTTCCTACCCCTTCTACTGTCAGATGACTTCAATTGTTCTAAACTCTACTAAGAGCTTCTGAGAAACAATACATGACGTTGATCAAAGAATTTGCAATCTGTTAGCTCCAGGGACCGTGTCTATTTTATTCACTAATGTATACCCCGTGTCTAGCACAGTGCCTGACACATGTAGGTAACCAGATATATTTGCTGATTGAATAAGAGATGAATTGTGCAAACTCAAATATTAAAATCTTAGACATGGAGCACTGAAGAGGCCCTGAAGGAGCATCTAGTCCCGGGATGGCAAATCATTGACTTGCTTGCCCATCCCAACTGCTATGTAGCTAACACTCAGAGCACTGTGTTGAGAGGATTCTGAGGTCACCTGTCCATTAGCAATATCTGCCCAAAGTATGAAAAGGGATCAAGCATCACCCATGCCTGTACTCACACGTTTTGGTTCAAACTAACACATCATTTCCCAGAGGAGGGAATGGGAGATCAAAGATCACAGC
Source organism: Lyroderma lyra (assembly GCA_004026885.1). Lineage (NCBI taxonomy): Eukaryota > Metazoa > Chordata > Mammalia > Chiroptera > Megadermatidae > Lyroderma > Lyroderma lyra. Next base: position 11,082 of record PVJL010010628.1, on the reverse strand, counting down.
CACAGACTTGGGCACCAACACTGAACTCTATCAAGACTGGCAAAGGCCTGATGTATCGGATAATGGCAGCTAGTCGGGTGCAAAGGGCCAGAGGGGCTCCAAACGGCTTTCCTCCCCAGCCGCCGCCCGGGATGAACATTTCTTCTCAGCCCCCATTAGCCGAGGTGCAAGCAGTAATCCAGAAGAAATGCTGATGGATAGCCCAGGCTGAGAAATTCCAATTAGCCCCAGAGTCCGGAGTCCCCGTTAATGCCCTCTTAACCGTCGTTCCCCGCAGACCACTTGGGCTCTGCCTCCGCCTCCCCCGCCCCCGCTGCCTTCTTACAAGTGGCAAGTGGCGGCCTCTTCCTCCGCCTCCCGGGTCCCTCGGTCACGGCCGCCACCGAAGATGGATTTGTCTCATCTCTCAACATCACTGCTTGGGAGAAGCAGAGAAGAGTAATTAGCAAATTCAGCATTCTGGTAACCCTTCTACAGAGAAGGATAATCATTTGTTAGCTTAAGTAAATCCCGGGCCTTCCTTAGCTGTCTGTCATTGACCAAAAAATGCAAATGGGCCCGCTCACTGCACCTGGGCTCTGTAAGAGATTTGTGAGGCAAGCAAAAGTCAAAACAAATAAATACATGTATATTTATATATACATTTTTTTTTTATTTCAAACTGAAAGCTCCTCCCAAGGAAGTGGAGCATAACTTTCCCCTCCATAAGTGTGGGCTGTACATAGTGACTTCCTCCTCAACAGTACGGTATGAAAAGGGGCAAAATTAATAATGATTTCACATTGGAGAAACCTGAGAAATGCTGTCACCTTAGCCAGATGGTCAAGGTCAGCACCCTCGGTGAGAAGTCATACTGATACAATGTGATTGCACCTCTGTGGTCTTCCTCCCCAAAGCCCTCAACCCCAGTCTCATCATGAGAGACATATCAGACAAACCCCAACTGAGAGACAGTCTACAAAATGCCTGACCAGTACTCCTCAAAACTGTCAAGGTCATCAAAACCAAGGAAAAGTCTGAGAAATTGTCACAGCCAAGAGGAAACTAAACGTAGTATGATATCCAGGATGGGATCTTGGAACCGAAAAAGAGTGTCAGGTAAAAACTAAAGAAATATGAATAAACTATGGACTCCAGTTAATAATAATGTACCAATGTTGGTTCATGAATCATAATAAATGTACCATATTAATGGAAAAATGTTAATACTTAGAGAAACTGTACACAGGGCATATGGGAATTCTCTGTTATCTTCACAATTTTTCTATAAATCTAAACCTATTCTAAAAGAAAATGTTTGTTTGTTTTTTTAAAGAAGACAAAGGTCTTAAGAGTCATCTCTAGAATAGCCCAGGCAGGTGGCTCTGGTAGCACTTCTAGGGACAGGGCTTGTCCACATTCTCTCCCCCTCTGAAATGACTTTTTCCCATTGAACAGCAAACTGACCTCTTCTCTTTTCACCCATTGTTCTGAGTTCTGCCCTCAGAAACACACAAAAAAATTCTGGAGTCTAGGCTCTCTTCTCCAACACACCCCTCAAATGGGTCAGAGTTGTGCTTTATCAAACCAAAAGAGACCTGCAAACATCTTCCAGTCCCAAATCTTCATTTTGAAGACAAGGAGCAAGAAATTCACCCACTCACACATGCTCTGGAAGCCCAGTTTGCTCACAGCAGTCCAAAACCCTTGTCTTTGTAACATGCTGCTCTTAAGAAGAAGGTTGACATGTGTCCCCGGTTTGCTCTCTAATGTACACATTGCCATTTCTTTCATCACGTATTGTAATTTGAGACATCCAGGTGCTCCAGTACTCTCCCAGGAAGACCCTCATCAGCTTGTGGATGTCTCTCTCTTACCCTTTCCATGTCCTTTCCGAAAGCTGTCAGGGTAAAGAATAGTAAAGAAACCAATATCCCCTCCCTTCTGACTGTGGATGTCGCAAATTGCATAGAACGCTCCAGATGAGAACTAATCAATGTTACTTTGTGGTACAGAGCTCCAAATAATAAGCACACTTTCCTTAAGCAAGGCTCAGATATACAGTAGCTGATTGTCACACGTATGAAGCATAGGTACTCATACAGCCTTTAAGCCAACCAAAAATCAAAGTCAAAGTTACCATCACTCTATAGCTCCACTCTACCTCCTTTCTATCTCTTCCAAAAAGTGTTCACCCACTGAGGAAGGATAAGGGAAGGAGCCAGGTGAAAACTAACATTCACAGAGATTATACAGGTGCATTATATAAATTGCCCATTGAATCATTCAATTAGCATTTACTGAGGTCTATAATGTACTGGGAATTGGTGGAAGAGTTGAGAATACAAAGATCATAAAATACCATCCAGGCACTTCATGATTTCAGTCCAGTAAGAAAGACAGTCATGTCAACAACAAACCACAGAACCATGTGACAAACAATGCAAGCATGACATTGGGGGGTAATACCCAATCCTTTGTGAGAGAAACATTACTTACCTATAACTATATTTTTCATCTAAGGAAGCTGAGGCTTCAAAAAGTTGAGTACCTTATCCAGAGAAACAAGTTACTCAGTAATGGAGGCAGAGATTTGAACTAAGGGAGATACAGCTCCAAAGTCCATACTTTTTCACTCTAATAATATTTCCCAAAGTAAGTTATTGACACACATTCTACAAACTTTGTCCCATGGTCAATTAGTTTTGAGAATATACAATACCACGTCTTCCCCTTAAAAATCCAAAATGCCCATATGAATAATAAAGGCTCTAAGAAGTCCTGTGATAAAATATGTTTAACCTAGCAGTGTCATGGGCATAAGTGATCAGAAATATATTTTTCTGAACTCTTTTTCAGAGAATATTTATTAACGTATAGATAATTAATGTTATAGGGACTATACTTTGGAAAACTCAGCTCTGTCTTCTGCTATTACCCTTCAAGTAAACAAATGCAGCTCTCATGCCCCTGCTAAAAAACAAACAAACAAACAAATCCAAAAAGGCCTAAGTTGGTCTCAGCAGGTTAGAAACGCTTGACAAAGCCACAAAGGTCCCAAATACATGCCCCATGAGGCTTAACAGAGGGACTTTTTAGCCCAGATGACATAAAGGTAAAGATATATCTTGGGGCCACGACCTCTGCATTCATCTCCAAATTCTATTCTCTGCTAAAAAGCCTTCCAGAGTTCCCCCCAAGTCACTCCCCAGGGAGGTCTTGACTTGCAGGAGACCAACAGACGTTCTGGAGGGATTAAGCCAAAAAGAAGCCAATATGAGAGGGGAAAGCACCTGGCAACACAAGTCAGGAAAAAGAAGTGTGATAGGGATGTGGTTGGGAAAAGGGAGTTGCTGGGAGGGGAGAGAGGTAAATGATGCCCTGTAATAGCAGCTTTGGCTTTCAGGCACTGCTCACGATTATGAAATACTACCGATAGCAGTGTATTTATTTCCTTTTTCTTATCAATCCCTGGATATCACTTTCTAAACTATAGCACTATTGACATTTGGGATCAGACAATGGTCTGGTGGGGGGGAGATGATTGTCCCATGCAGTGTAAGATGTTTAGCAGCATCCCTGGCCTCTCCCACAGGCCAGAACGATATGCCAGTGGCAACTCTCCCCCAAGTATAGGGACCAAAAATGTCTCTAGGCATTGTCAAAAGTCCCCCAGGGGACAAAATTGCCCGCAGTTTTGAACCACTGCCCTAAATGTTCTTTGGTGTCCATCCCATGCTACTGTAAATGTCAAATAAATCTGCAAAACAGAGACATAATCTCTCCTGACTATCATCTCCTGGGCCTCAAGCTGCTTTCCAACAGGATCCCACTACTTACTACCATGTCATGTGACTCCTACTCATTCCTGAGGGCCCATCTCAAGCCTTACCACCTCCCTCCATGACGTCTTCCTGCCACCTTGAGTCAGCCACGTGCCATCGCCCTCCTGCTCTAACCTACCAATTGTGGAACAATATTGTACAGTAGTGGTACATGATGGACTTCAATTAAACATCTATGTATATTTGATCTTGTACTGGCCTGTTACTGATTTTGAGTAAGCAAACATTGACAGAGCATATGTGATGTGTCAGACTCCATGCTGGTGCAGTGGGACACAGAGACATAAGGATATGATCTTTACCTTTCTGTAAAATTAGGAAGTTTAGTCTTGTGGGGAAGGTACACCTAAAAGTCACAGTCCTACACAGCTACTGGTCTCTCCTTCTCTGTGGGAACCCTGAGGGTAAAGTCCAATCCTTTTTGGTGTCCACTGCAGTGCTGAGCACACAGGAAGTGCCCTGGAGACGGCACTGACCTGGAATCAGAGAGGAAGACTGTGTCTAGGAGAACACATCTCTACTGGGCAACTTATTTTATGAAGTGATGGTAAAAGTAAATAGTAGTTGTCACTATTTGAAGAAATAAAAAAATAGCAACTCTATGCATTATAAGTTACCCTGCCTTTTTCTTTTAACTTTTTGTCTGTGAAATCCAAAAACCCGTGACCTACTGCTTAAATAGAGAAAGTACAGGAAAGGAAGGAGAAGGCGGGGGCAAGAAGCCCATTTAAACAATTAGGAAATAATGAAGACTTCACAAAAATATCTATCGACAACAAATAGGCTAGGGAATACTTGGAAAATGTGGGCACACACAAAATCAGCAAATTGTAGGAGTCTGCGTTACCGAGTCTTCAGCAGTAATTTACGAACACCTAACATTTTTAAAAAATGATGGAAAACAGAGAGACGAAAGGAATGTGGGAGACAGGTAGAGGTATTCACCTTCCTAAGTCAGGAAAAGCAAGAGCCCTGGATTGCCATGGTTTGTGAAAGCTAGCTAGTGTTAGCATTTCAAAGAAACAGTGGAATAGACTTCAAAATGCTTAAACAATAAAGATGAATAGAGGTCGTGCAGGCCACAAGCCGTAGAGCAGAGAGGCACAGTGGCCAGTTTGGGCCAGGCGGCAGAATCCATGTGTGTCCAAGCACAGAGATGCCTAATAAATAGTAGCAGGGGTTATTAGTGTCACTATTGTCACATTAGGAGTTCCTCTCTGGCCTTTCTCTTCTCTCCCCTTTGACCTGACATAGCATCGCATGCAGCATTTATACGCAAGCCTTGACAAGAACCAAGCTGGACACTAAGAAAAGTTTCCCAAGGATTCTGCTCTTACCATTCACCTAAGAAAACTGAGAATGACCAGAGGAAAGGGCAGCACATGGAGCTCAGGCCAGTCTGTGCTCTTGGCTGTTACCGTCTGTGCCTCAGTTTCCTCCACTATGAAATAGAGATAACCATATCTACCTCATACAATGGTTATGAGAAAGCCAGCTTTGGTGCCTGATGGCTGCCACTTCCCCGAACCCCTGCACCCTTGTCTGCAAAACAGGAATAATGTTTCCTCCCTCGTGAGGTTGTTTTCAGGACTCATTGAGAGTGTGCCTACAAGGCACTTAACACAGAACAGCTTATTGAGAGCCAATACTCTAGAAGGAAAACTCAAGCAAATCCATCCTCTGCAAGAGTGTTAACATCTCTATGAGTTCCAACAGCCTTCAAACTGGGGTCCACGTGGTCTTTGGGGTACAAACAGACTTACTTTGGGGGAATGGATACATTTATGAGGATCAATTTCCAAATCCTCAGGTTTCCCACAGACTCTCCTAAATTTGATCTGCCTGCAGGTGGGGCATCCGGCGAACTCTCTTTCCCCATCTTCCCATTTCCCCCCTCCCACTTACCAAAAGAAAGGCACAGTTCTCTCTCATCCCAAATCTCAATGAGGGGTACGAGCCTCCAGGGCTCCAAGCAGCAGAATAAATAGAAATACTGAGGTTGTGCATGTCTCTAATGAGTGGGTAAGAAATCTATCTGCAAGAGAAGAATTCAAATGACTGGTTACAAACCCTTTTCCAAGCCTGTGGTTTCCAGTCATTGAAGGAGGACCTAATTGAGCTGTTAGTTGATAGAGCATTAAAAATAATTTTTGATGCTAGATCACTATATGTGATTTTTAATATATGACTTGGAAGTAGCTCAAATAATTCAAATGTAACAATATTCCTTACATTTCCATTTACTTATGTGAACAATGTTTTCTGCACTTACTTCTTTTTTTCATTGAGGTATAATATTATATTAGTTTCTTTTCAATGTAATTATTCAATATTTCTGTATATTGCAAATGATCACCACAATAAATCTAGTTAACATCCATCAGCACTTACGCCTTAATAAGCACAAACTAGGCTTGCAATTGATGCCAAACTTAGTCTCATTCTAGCAATAAGTAATATTCACCCACAGATAACATGAAATAATTTTTCAAACCCCATCCATCTCATAGCAGATATATTTCTAATGAATTTCACTTCTGTGTTGTACAATTATATATCACAATATATAATATATTTATGTTGTTTTTCTGAACGGTATAGCAATAATAATTTTAATGATAATTCTATCCAGAAGAAATGTTTCAATACTTAAAACCTTTTAGTCATATAAAATGTTTTACAATGCTATTTCAGTTTATATGTATGTTTTTGTTACAGAAAAGTACAATACAAAAATCAATAAAAAAAAAACTTTCAACCATAAAAATGTATTGTATTAGGACAAAATTCTGTGGGGAAAGTGAAATGAAAAATACAAGTTCAAGGAGAAAACAAATGATGTAAAAATTTCTGGCTACTAAAGAAAAGCTTTTTTATGTATTTTTGAACAGAAGGTAGTAGTATCAAATCACTATTATATTTAGATTTCATAGGGAGCTTTGAAAAGAGCAATGTAATGGTTTATTTTTTTATGTCAGTATTTACAATATGCCAAAAATTATTTCTTTACAGCTATGTAAAGGTATAGTAACAATGTGGATATCAGGTTAAAATGTACAAGGGGGTACACTGTCTCAAAAATCTTTCAAGAGATATGCAAGGAAAAAAATATAAACACTTCTGCTATGGAAAACCTCCTCCTTAGTCTTCTCCTTCTTCAATCAGTGAACATATTAAACAGAAATTACATTCTCAGTACTATACTGGCTGCTAAGAAGCATTCCAGAGAAGTTATGGGCCTTGCCTCTGTTTTCAGATTCACCATCTATTGAGCAAATCAGAACAAAAACATGTGAAATAGGTGAGGTGCTGGCTGACACTGGTTTGCCTCCATGGCATTCATGTTCTCCTGTGTGCTTGCTAAGTGAATGCAGGTTGCAGTCAGGACAGCAATATGCCAGGCAAATGCCTGTTTTCTCAGCCTTTCTTCTTATTAGGGGTGGCCATGTGACAAAATTCCAGCTGATGAGACCTAAGTGAAGACCTGGAGATTTCTGGGAAACCTTTCGCTTTTCTAATAAACTCATCTAACTGAGGCTGGCTCTGCCTGTCCTTTCTTTTTCCTAACTTGAATGCTGATTCAACCCCTGGAGTTTCAGCATTTATGCCAAGACTATGAAGCAACAAGCATAAGGACAAAAGCTAACATACTAAGGATGGCAACATGGACATATGGAAAGATCCTGGGTCCCTGGTGGCATTGTTGAGCAGTCAACCAATGCCAACAAGGGCCAACTTCACTACATTAAATATACATACATACATACATACATACATACATACATACACTTTCATTGCTGTAAATCATTGCTACTCAGATTTTCCAGTTACTTTTGTCATTTAACAAGCTACTCCAAAACTTGATGACATAGAAAAGTCACTTTATTAAGCTCACAGATTCTGCAGATCAGGAATTCAGAAAGGGTATACCTGAAATGGCTTGTCTCTGCTCCACAATATCTGGGGCCTTTACTGAGGAGACTCAGACAGCTGGAAGTGACTCAGACACCCAGGAACTAGAAGAGATGGACTTGATGGCTTCTCCAAGATGGCTTCTTCACTCATGTGTCTCATACCTGAACTGGGACGACCAAAGACTGGATTCAGATGGGACTGTTGACCTGAGTGCCTATGTAGGTAGCCCCTCTATATGGCTTAGGCTTTTCACAGCATGATGGCTGGGTTCCAAAAGCAAGCATTCCAAAAGGCCTAAGTGAAAGTTGCATGGCTTTTCATGACCTAACCTCATGCAGGAGTTATGCAATGTCACTTCTGCAGTACTCGGTTGGTTAAAGTAGCCACCACATTCAAGAAGAGGTGACACAGACCCCCAGCTCTCAACAGAGGGACTATCAAAGAACTTGCAGCCATTTTTTAAACCAGCACCTTGGTTGATGTTTTTTTCCTTACGACTTAACGCATTCCTAACTGATCTGATACATCAAGTAGACGTGAAGTGGAACCGTACAATTACACTGCTGAATGCAAAAGGCAAAGATAAGAGAGGAGTAGTCCAGATAGCCTTCACCAGAAGCCAAAACACTGATTGAGGGCCTAGACATGCACAGCCCAGAATAAAATACCAAGAAGATTGCAGAAACACTGGCACCCAACTCAGTGCTAGATATGAGTTCAAATTCCAGCCTTCCATTCATAAGCAACATGGCTCTGGAAACACACAGCTTACCTTCAGTTTGTAAATTAGCAAAATGAAGAGCATATTCCAGGGTTATGGTGAAGCCTCAATAAAGCAGCAGGAGAAGAGCCTAGCATGATGCATGGTACTCAGTACATACTCAATAAATGTACATTTGTTTATGCATTCAAAGAATATAAGCATGTGGAAAAATTGAATGGGCTCCAACCATAAGATTGACAGAGAGTCAGTATTCCCCAAACATAAGTCAGAGCCCCAAACCTCCCTTATGAATTCAGCAAGGTTTACTGAGATTATTGTAGTGCAAAGCTTAGAGGACTAAGACCAATGTTTCTGGAGGAAAATTAGAACAGACTTTAGAAGATCTGATGTCTAGGCTAAGAGTCAAGCTTTCTGTATGCAAAACCCATCCCCACCATAGCTGCCACTTTGGAAAAATCTATAGCATTTCTCAAGAGAGGTCTCCCATCCCAATCTGGGATATATTTTCTGAATACTAGATCTGAATTGATTTCCTTCATTCATAAATGCATTGGGCCACAATCTTCCTGAATGGATTAAGTCAGACCTGCTATTTTTAACAACTGGCTCATTCAGTCCATTTCCTTACTATAAATACCTGAGTGTACCATTCTAAGTAGAACTCTTTTGTCATCTGATTGTTCCAATCTAAACTAGAGCAGGATAAGGGAGAGAAAAGGAGAAATGGGATAGAGGAGAAAGAGAGACTGCATTGTTCTACTCTGCTCGCCAGCTATTTTCAAACACTCCAAGGTCCATAGCTGACTGGATGCAAGAGAAAGCCAAGAGGTTCTAGCTCTTCTCTGCATGGTAACCTTGAGAAGTTGGCAGCTGTTTGAGACTCAGTGGAGCCATTCAGATGCTCCTATTACCTCAGGAAATAGGAGAAAGTTTACTTTTCAGAATCCCATGTCCCAGTCTCCCACTCATAACGTATGGATACTGACCCCAGCCTCCAAGGCAGGCCAGGAGAGGGTTCTCCTTGTCTTAATGCTCTTGAGTGAAAATAAAATTTCATAATATCTCATACTCATCTCCTTGTAGTCTCAAAGAAAGGGACACTGAGCTTTCAACAAGATACTGACCAAGCTCCTTCTGAGTTCAAAGCACAAAGAAGCAATAGTCAGGCCAGAGTCAGATTAAAGAGTGGGTCTGCCAAGCAGCTTCCCCACGCCCCAATACATCAAAAAGGTGGGCTCTAACATCACTGAGGGGCCAGAATATCAATAGAAACTTAAGGAGATGGAGGGAAAAAATGTACTTTCAAAACTCTTCTTGGGAAAAGTAGAGTGTGTGGTTGAAGGAATGACGTAAAAATGATCCTGGAGATGTGGCTAAGAACTGAAAGGGCCATGCTTTCAATAGTGAGGATTTGTCATTTAGGGTTGCCAGTATCCAAATATTCTCCCAATTTTGAGGTTTCTACCAGCAGTCTTCCATCTCCATTCTGCCACTCACTAAACCAGTTTTCAGCTCCTCCTCCAAATTAACATTCAACAAATACATTTGATTTGAACAAAAATATAGATTCAAGGAAAGTATCAACAGTTCACCAAGATTCTTACATGTTTCAATCTAGGCACTTCTCCCAAGGATCTCAGAGCATTACAAAAATGTACTTAAGTAGGTTTCAGGCATGAAGAGGCCACTGTGATCCTATGCACCAACCAATGGGGAGCAGAGTCTCCTGGTCTTTCTCAGATGCAGAAAATGCCGATGTGCCTGAAATAATAGGAAGAAGACAAGTATTCATCAAATATTTTCAAAAACAATTTATATGTGATGACCAAGTGGGGTTTACCTCAGAAATGGTAAAGCTGGTTTAGCATTCAAATACCAATCAATGTAGTTCACCATATTAACACAACAAAGAAAGAAAAAAATCATTATCTCAATAGACTCATAAAGATTATTAGGAAATGATTCATAATAAAAACTCTGGGTTCTTGGAAGTTTAGGAAAAAGGAATAGACAGGGTAGCAGCCACTGCTGTCTTCACCACTCCCCCAACCTCCCTTAACCCTACCCCATCCCCAGGATCAAGGAATACTAAGCTGGGATCTACCATACCTATTGAGTAACTATGAAATATTATACCAAAATAGAGAAAATTGGAGAAGGTACCTATGGAGTTATGTATCAGGATAGACATAAAACTACAGGTCAGGTGGTAGCCATGAAGAAAACCACACTAGAAAGTAAAGGGGAAGGGGCTTCTATATTGCAATTCTGGAAATTTCTCTATTAAAAGAACTTTGTCATCCAAATATAGTCAGTCTTCAAGACGTGCTTATGCAGGATTCCAGGTTATATCTCATCTTTGAATTCCTTGGATTGCAAGAAATCCTTGGATCTATCCCTCCCAGTCAGTTCATGGGTCCTTCACTTGTTAAGAGTTATTTGTACTAAATCATACAAGGAATGGTGTTCTGTCACTCTGGAAGAGACTCAAACCCTCAAAATCCATTGATAACAAAGGAATGTTTAAACTGGCTGGTTCTGACCTTGCCAGAACTTTTGGAGTACCTATGAGAGAGGGAGAGAGGGAGAGGGAGAGAGAGAGAGAGAGAGAGAGAGAGG
>PVJL010010627.1:0-47905 GCA_004026885.1 Lyroderma lyra | reverse complement strand
GGTTTCACGGAGGGGGCGGGGATTGGGGGCTTGGCTCCGCCCAGGCCAGGCGAAGAGGCCGCCGCGGGTCCGCAGGCGTGTTTGTGCTTAGCGCATTTGGAGGCGGGGCCGGGCGGGGTCGGGGCGGGGCCAGAGCCTGCGTTCTGACCCGAAAAGCTCCAACTAGGGGCCTTCTCCCGAGCTGTGGCTGCCCTGCCAGTCAGTACCGGCTACCTTCTGTGTCTGCAGCTGGTTTTCCTATCCTGTAGTTCTCTCGCCGCTCGGCGCTACTGTCCTCAAAAGTGAGACTTGGCAACGAGGAAATACTGTCTTGTGGGAAAGGTGAAGAAGGCTCTGAGATGATGGGGAGAAAAAGGAACAGGTGAACAGGTCGTTATGGCTTCAGCAATAACTTCAGGTAGCAGAGGCTGCTGACTTTAGATTTGTCTGCGTGGCTCCAAGGTGCAGAGGAGCTTGCCTGCTAACTACAAGTCAGGAGGCCTCACTTCTAGGTCTAGTTCTGTTTCCTACTTGCTGTGTGACTTAGGGTGAGTATCTTCCCTTTCTGTGCCTTGATTTCTTAGGTTGAAACAGGGAAGTTCATCTAACGTTCTGATGTTCTTTCCAGCGCACAGTTTGTTCATACAACCAATATTTCCAGAATATTCTGTTGTTTGTGCCTGTTCCAGATACCGCTGAGAGCCATCAGATCTTCTAAAAGGAAAATGGGGGAGTTCCCTGGTGGTGTAGTGACTAGGCTTCAGCGCTGTCAGCGCTGTGGCCTGGGTTTGATTCCCAGCCAGGGAACTACCCACATAAAAAAAAAAAAAAAAAAAAAAAAAAAAAAAAAAAAAAAAAAAAAAAAAAAAAGGAAAATCGAAGCCTCTGATGGGCACTAGACCAGAAGTAACAGTTTTGTGACGAGAGCTGGGTTCAAATAGGCCAGAGTTGGTTTTTGACACAAGCAGGCCTGGTGCACCATGTGCTCTGTTAACCCAAGCCCCTGTGAGTGGCAGGACCCATTGGAAAATAGGCTGTGGGGTTTATCAAATGTGCCTGTGTGTGAAAGCATTTTAATCAATAACAAAGGAGGTAGGATTTCCACTCTGAAGTTTACAAACAAATGCAAGGAGTGGAGTTGGGGAAAGTGGGGGGGAAATGAGAGAAGAGAGTACAGTCAGAATAAAGCTTGAGCAGGCTGCAAGAGAAGGCAGAGGAATCCAAAACTGAACAAACAACCCAACTGGCAGCCTGTTCAAGGAAGAGTGAGGCATTCCTCTTGACTGCATGCGAGGGAGAGTCTTGGAAGGGAAACGAGCAAGGTAAGTTGGGTCAAATGTCAGCGACTGGAAGCTGGCAGAGGGAACCTCTGAAAGTTTGACAGTTGCAGGGTAGAGCTATGTGTTAGGGAAATCACCTCGACAGCACTATAGACAAGATTGGAGAGGAAGGATTGTGGAAGTCAGCCAGGAAGCTTATTGCAGCAACAGTCCCTGTGAGAGGTAGTCAGGGCTGAGCCAGAATGGTGGCAGCTGGGATGGGAGGGATAGATGGGAGACACATTTCGGAGAAGGGAGAATGTGCAAGATTTGAACTCTGTGGGAGGAGTCAGACTGAATTCTAAACTGTGAAGCTGGGGTCACCGGAGAAAGTCTGAGCTGGCTGCGGGCTTGCATAGTGAATGAATGGCATACAGCCAGCCGGGACCTTATTGAATATCCATTGAGGGAACGGTAGGTAGGCACCAGTTATACCTTGGGGACCTGCAACAGGCACAATGAGAAAAAAGATTAAAGAACATTTGCAATCAATGCACAAAGGAAGCTGGGTCTTGGGCAAATCATTTGGCATCTCTGAACCTCAGTTTCCTCATAGGTAAAATGAGGATGAAGATAAGGTTGTGAGGAGTAAATGTGATGACTGTAAAGCACCTCACTGCTCGATCTACACTCCTGTTGATTGAGCACTTTCTATTATGAGGATGGCTTCATATCTAAATAGTGCATATTATCAGCAAAAGTTAAAATACTTTTTTTCATTTCATTTCCAGAACTGGAAGCTAAGGCAAATAAAAATTTTTCTTTGTAATGGCATCTAAAATGAATCAACATTAAATTTGACTACATAAAAAATAAGCAATACTTTTATAATTCTTGTCATGTGCCATATATTTTCCATATAGTCATTCTTTTAATTACAGCAACCTGCGTGGTCGGTACTATTATTGTCACCAGTTCACTGATGAATTGAGTCATAGAGAGGTTAAGTAACTTGCTCAAGGTCACATGGCTGGTGGTGAGTGAGAGAGGCAAGATGCAAATCCAAGCAGTCTGGTCCAAAAGTTTGTGCTCTCAAGGCAAAAACTATCATAAATGAAAGTTGAAAGACATACTCCAATTTGGTATAAAATATCTATAACTCATATAACTGAAAAAGACTAACTTTCCTAATATATGAAGTGCACTTGCAAACAAACTCAAGAGAAACATGAGCAGTAGCTATACCAACTATACAAGAAAGGAAATAAACATGAAAGGATGTGCAACCTCAGTCAATGTAAGGAAAATGTAGTTTAAAACTCCTCTGACTTATCCTTTTTCATAACCAGATGGGCAAAATCCAGAAGCTTGTTAATACTCAGACTTTCATACAATCTTTATGGGAGACAATTTGGCAATATGAAGGCTGTCCATAAAGTATCTAGCCATGTAATATGAAAACTAGAAGCACTTATGGCTGGATTTTTTTCCAGACAGCTCTCATATATCAAAATTTATAAAAAATGCACATACCTTTGACCTAGCAATTAACTGCTAGGAATTCATCCTAAAAATATATTTGCTTATGTGCAAAGTGACTTTTCCTGCATGGAGCATTTTATAATAGTGTCCATAAAGAGACTATTTAGTAGAATACCATGCACTAAAATAAATAAGTAAATAGAATGATTATATACTGATGTAAAATTACCTCCAATGTAGATTCTTGGTCAAAAAAGCAAGGTGAAAAACAGTATATAAAGTATTAAATAGGGTGAAAAATGCATGTGTGCACACAGGCACATGTATGTGCATGTATGTCTTCCTGATACATAGGAAATCTGATAATATTGGTTACCTCTAGGGAGGGGACCTGGATGATTAGAAGACAGGGATGAGGGAGCTTTTCACCATGTACCTCACTGTACCTTCTGCATTTTGACTGTGAATATATTGCCTATTAAAATATAAAATTTAAATTTTACTTAAATCACTTTTGAGGACAGTAGCGCCAACTACAAAAGTTGTCCACTTTAAAAGGTGACTTTGTAAATGTGTTGCTAAAGGAACTAGGATGCCTGTCAAATCCTATCATGGAGACACTAATCCAAAATATAATCAATATAAGAGAAACATAATCAAATTATCATGTCCATTATGTGATAACAGTCCAACCAGAGCCCAGAAAAAGTATCCTTTTAATCAGAATTATTATTCACTAGTATCCAAGAGATATGAATACTTTGTTCACTAGAAATCTGGATCCAAAATAATTCTCCTGTTCCTTCCCTAACATGAATTAAATATCCCACAAAACTCTTCCAACCCCTGTGTATGATTACATGTTCACTACACTGCTGATGACTGATTCTATTACCCAGGGGCCATGATTCAGGAAAGGAGGCATCCCTGGGTAATGGGCAAGAATATTCTAGACACCAGGAAGTTCTATCCCAGTAATAATGAATCTATATAGTATTGGTATTCTATGTTTGGGTAGACTGAAGCAGTTTTCAAGGATTTGGCCCAAGTAACTGATAATACCAGTTGTTGGAACCCACAAACTCAAGAACAAGACTTGTGGTACCTCTAAAATACTACTCTTAGCTAGGTAGCAGCTGACCTATTGAACAATTAATAATACATGCTTGATGTAAAAAGCTTAAGAAACAAAAAAAGCACAAAGTAAAAAAATACCCCAATTACCTGTGTTAAATCCATTCCTTCAAAAAAGCCACAGTTAATATTTGGATGTCTTTAAGCATTTGCTTGTTGTAGTTGTTTATATATAGTTCATTAATTCATTCAACAAATATTTATTGACCATTTGGAATGTCGTACCTGTTCTAGGTGCTAGGAATTGGGTTGTATTTTTTTAAATAATAAAAATTCTTTTTGAAACAATCACAAACTAATAAAAAATTCCAACCACAATACAGAGAATTCCCACACTGGGTTACTTTTAGTTTTTTTTCCCAAAAACAAGCGCTTTCTCCTACCTATCCACATTATAACCATCAAAATCAAGAAATAAACATTGATGTGTCACTGCCATCTAACCCTCAGCCCCACTCAAGTGTCACCACCCATTGTCCCAAGAATTTATGGCAAAAGGATCCAGTTCAGAATCTCATGTTGTATTTAGTTCAGGTTCTTAAGTCTCCATCAGTCTAGAACAGTTCCTCGTTTTTTAAATTTTCATGACCTTGATACTTTTGAAGATTACAGGCCAGTTAATTTGTAGAAGACCACTCACTTTGGGCCCTCAATTTAAGTTTGTCTGATATTTTCTCATGATTAGATTCAGACTGCATCTTTAACAGGAAAATCATAGAGGTGACCTGCATTCTTCTCATTGCATCCTATCAGGTGACACATGATTTTGATTTGTCTCATTATGGATGATGTTAACTTTCACTTCTTGGGGTTCCCTGATGGTGTAGTGGCTGGGCTTTGGTACTCTCAACACCACAGCCTGGGTTCAATTCCCAGCCAGGGAACCCGCCCCCCCCAAAAAAAAACCCCAAAAATAAAACTTTCACTTCTTGATTAGTGATGTTGGCCAGGTTTCTCCAACATAAGGTTACTCCTTTTCCTTTTGTTAAATTTTGTTTTAATTTTGAAATAATTATAGACTCATTGGAAATTGCAAAAAATAGCAGAAAGATCCCTGCACCCTTCATATAGCTTCCCATCTTACATAACCATAGTTAGATACTTTTTCTTTTTATAATTTGGTTAGTATTTGTATGTCTATGTAAATATCCTATTCTTTATCAAACATTCAATTAATTGATCAATGGACTCATGGTTTCCTATGTTATTCAGTGGATTAAATTCATGCTTCTTATTTATTTTGATGTTCAAATAGTTGCAGCTTGGCTAGTAGAAGCCTCTTCAAACTGACTCTGTGTTCTTTTGACATGTCCTCCTCATTCTTTGATCATTTCTTTGCATTCTGGAAAAAGATGTTTCAGGTGCATCATGTACTTTCCCTGTCCCAGGCCTGAAATGAGTCACTCCTCTAAGGAGCCCTAGTCCCAGTTAGTGGAGATTGGTATTTAAAAAGCAAGGTCTGGGGGAGTTCCCTGATGGTGCAGTGGCTTAAGGCCTTGGTGCTGGCACTGTCAGCACTGCGGCCTGGGTTCGATTCCCAGCCAGGGAGCTACCCACATACCAAAAAGAAAAAAAAAAAAAAGAAGGCAAGGTCTGAGTGCTAAGTGTACTCATTGCTATTAATGTCCCTGTTCCAGGGCCTGCTCAGTGATCGTGGCTGTGAATATAAACCCACACACAATACGCATACAAATCCTATACACATTTACAGTTATACTTACTTGTACATCTATCCTCTGTCTATTTAACTACCTTGAAAATCCTGAGTTTACTCCAATGGCTCCAATTCTAATTTACCACAGGACTCATTCAAGTTTTCTCCCTTTCCATATTTGTATCTCCCTTCTCCAACAGTGAATTTCCCATTATTTATTTATTTGACCAATCTTTCTGGATGTAGTCATACATATAGGAGTCCCTGCCACCTCTGCCCAATGCAGATGCCCTCCTAACCTCACACAGCCTCTGAGAGCCTGTGCTAGGCAGCACTCTACCCCCACCTCTTGGGCTGCGGTATTCCACGTGGGATATCATTTTGGACAGACAAAGAACTTAACATTCTAATGGGGGTGAGGGACAGAGAAATAAAAGTGAAAGATCAGTTAATGATAAATGCAATGAAAGAATAAGACAGGGTAGTGTGATAAGGAGTGACGGGGTGCTACTGCTGGTTGATAGTGTGTTTAATCTCTGTGCCCGCCACCCCACCCCCACCCCCCGCTTCTCTGCCCTGCTGTGGACATCTACAAAATGCATAACATTAGCTTCTCTGCTACCTGCCTTCTGATTGAGTCAAACAGTAGGAGATAGGTGGGTGGGAAGAGAGAGAAATCCCTGCCTGTTTTGGGATATATTTTCTGGCAGTGGCTTCTCCTCCAGCTCCAGCTCTCATCAGCCCCCAGAAATGCCATTTTCTCCCTGTGCCTTCAAGCCCCTGGGGGTAATAGCTTCCCACTGTTGCTAGCACATTGGTACCCCAGTGGTCTCAGTTTCCCTTTCCCTTGCTTAGACCTTTGTTAGTAATTCCTTCATTAAAGTCTCTTGAACCATCCAAGTTGCATTATACTCCTATGTCAGGAAAGGGCTCTTTGAGGAAATGACTCTTTTAAAACTCCCATCCCCCTCCGCCAGCATTTGCAAGCCTGGGGTTCTTCCAAGGATGGTCTAGAGTGCAGAATAAGAAGACACTTGCAGGAGGAGTACCTCGTGATAGCTTCCATGGACATCATTCATTTCCCCAGCAAGATAGGAGAACATGAAGGATATGCATTGTTTCCCAGGACTGGCTTTATCAGTGTCAACAGCTTTATAGACATAAAAAGCTCTAGACAGAGAGAAGGAAAAAATATCCTGCAGAGTACTAGCAGAAAAAAAAAGTAAGCCAGATATGTAATTGTTCCAAATCTTACTGCTTCCCAGGTTTCTTCTGCATTATAATTTCTGTTTAATACTGATAGGAGGGTTGCCTTGAGGGGAAGGTGTGAAAAATGGTATAAACAGAGCCACTTCAAAATGGAGTCGGAGCTGCCATCCCAGAGGCCCTGCCTTGCATATCTTAGTCCTCAAAGCTTTGGGATGTTTGAACCTGGGAAAATAACCTTTGGACCGCGCCTACAGCAGTATTGTATTCCAAACAACAGTTTGCAAAGCTAACAGGGAAGCAAGCATTCTGACTAGTGGACTGAAAATTAAAGACATTCTTTAGAAATTAGCACCACCGTGTATGACTGAAGAATAGCTTAGTTTATTTGCACCTATAGAAATTCCTTCCTTCACTCATTAACACCAACAAAAATTCCTTCCTCCCATTTATGTGATTATTCCCCTTCTCTTTCTCATAAAAACCCCTTGCCATTAGCCCCCGAATCAAAACATTGTTTGGGTTTCTGCCTGAATCGGTGCTTCCTGACTACCTATTCTCTTCGATGTCAAGTAAATGCTTAATATGTCTCTCACTTTGGCCTTCTATTTTTAGGTAAGCAAGGGAAGTGGGGAAGATTTCAGCTTCAGTTTAGCCTTAGGAAACCACAGTAGGATTTGAAGCAGAACTGAATTCATCCAGACACCTGCATGTACATGTGCCTGGGGAAGCTTTTGAAAAATCTGATGGGGAGTTCCCTGATGGTGTAGCGGCTTAAGGCTTTGGCGCTGGCGCTGTCAGCGCTGCGGCCTGGGTTCGATTCCCAGCCGGGGAGCTACCCACATACCAAAAGCAAAAAAACCAAAAAAACAAAAAAAAAAAACCACACAAAACCTCTATTTGGGAGTTCCCTGGTGGTGTAGTGGCTTAAGGCTTCGGCGTTGGTGCTGTCAGCGCTGCGGCCTGGGTTCGATTCCCAGTCAGGGAGCCACCCACATACCAAAAAGCAAAAAAAAAATAAAAATAAAAATCTGATGGACGTGTGGTTCCTGAGCCTAGGAGAAGGCGTAAGGGACTGGGCTGAGCTTTTTGTTGTGTTTTCTGGGATCACATATGTCAAGAAGGCGAATGTCAGGAGCCTCTTCAGCCCCAAACTCGGTCCCCTCCCCATCTCTCAGATGAATCAGCAGTAAAAGCTACACACTTTCACAAAATTAATTTCTTCCTTGCTCTGTCCTGACTTTCACTACTCAGTCCTCTGTTATGCATTAAAAGAAGTAATTTAAGGTGCTATGACCCCATCTTTCCAGATTATTGAAGTATTACATTATGGATGAATGAGACAACGTATCTGAAAGTGTTTTGTATGTTGTTAGGAAAACAGTGTATAAATAACATTGCTTATTATTGTTAGCCATCACCTAGAGGTTGAGACAGTATGCTATGGAGCCAGTTGTCCTGTGTTCAAGTTCCTGTTCCTTCACAATTTAGCTGAGGAACCTTGGGCATGTTACTTGACCTCTCTGAGCCTCACTTTCCCCAACTGAAAAGTGAGGAGGCTCAGGGTACCCACCTCAGCATGAGGGTTAAATGCACTCAGATCATGCGAAAACATTTAGAACGGTGCCTGATCTGTGGTGAGCACTTGAGAACTCAGTACAACTGAACCCCAAAAGTTGCATTATAACCTTCTGCAGAGCGGGAATCCAGCAGCTTAGCTGGACCCTCTTGAGACATCAGGGAAGGTAAAGAATTGTAGAGTGAGGTGTCCCAGAGGTGTCCCAGGAGCTGTCTTCCCATTCTGAGGCATGGGTGTGACCTCCTGCCTCTCCTCTGAAGAGGCAGCTCCTTCAGAGAGGCCAAGTGGTCAGCCATGGCAGGTTTCTGCTGCAAAAGCTTTAACCATTTCATCTTACAGTGGAGTGAGCATTCAGCAAAATAAGCTTCTTTCCACAAATGGCTTCGTCTCAGCACACCTCCGTGGACAGTGTCTAATGGTGGGGTTGGCTCATTTTCTGGAACCAAAAAAACATTTGTTCCCACTAGCCCCATGGTGATAGTGTCATTGTTAATGAGCTGCAGTGCTGCCCACTGCCGCTGGAGCCATTAGGGAAGGCCTCGTAGAGTTCTGTTGATTGCCAGGGGAGGTGTTAGAGGCAGAGAAAGCACAGCTGGGGCTCCCAGCCCCCAGCAGCTCATGCCGTGCAGGCGGCCAGACCAATCATTCTTAGCCCTGTAAAGTCAGGACATAAATTCCAAGAGGAATGCAAGTGGGTGAGATAAAGGATGTGGGGTCTATGATTAGAGGTGTTTTTCAGGTTTCTGAAATTTTGAATTAGTTAAGGTAATGTGGTAGTGCAATCAAAAACATACTTCTTAAGAGGGTAGCGATTTGAGCAATGCCCTATTAAGGAACAAGCTCTGAGCAGTGTGCTTGTCAGAGATTGCACTCTCCGGTGGAAGCCCACACTCTCTGGTGCTCAGTAAACATGCTCTGTAGGTGCTGTGAATTGGCCAAGTCATCGGGGAGATCTGCAGAATGAATACGGTCCATTGCCGTGCAATATGCACAGAATATATGTTGTGACAAAATTCACTAGTCCCTTAACTAAACCAGCCTCTACAAATCCACTGAGATTGTGCACGGCCAGTTGGATGGCAGAGAACACTGAATTTATATGAACGTGAGATTGCTATGGAAATAGGGGCTCTTCAGAAATCACTTAAGTCAGGCTGGCCTATCCATCATAAAGCATTTGTAGGTGCTAGGTTTATATGAGAGTGTTTTTGTCTGTGGATTGAGATTTGTAGGTAGGTGACTGTCGGAGTCACACCTCTTTGTGCAGAGCACCAGAAACCCAGTCAGGCTAGCACAAGGCAAAGTAGAATTTAGTGGGAGGATTTTAGGATATGTCCTGGTACCTAGGAGGCACTGGACTTAGGAAGTGGAATGTCAGAAACCCAGGTGATTTTTTTCTCTCTCTGTCTCTTGAGAGCTACGTGAACTCTCACCTCTGTTCTCTGCACACCCAGTTGTTCTCCTTGACACACATCTCTGCAGCCTTGTGCCCACTCTGATGAGCAGTAAAATAAAATCTAAAAGGTCTAGTAATGTTTTAGAAATGAGTAGATGAAACTAAAAAAATAAGATAAGGAGAAGAGGCCCTCTTAACACACACACACAAAAGGAGAACCCAGTGTTTGAGAAAAGCGAAGAAAGACTCCGATCTTGCTGGCATCACCAGGGCCTAAAAGGGAAGAAACGTTCGGGTTCCCTGACTATAATCACGTGAGAGGGGAAGGACCCAGGACTGCCAGGCAAGCCCGGTGAGGTACCAGGCAGGAACCTGGGTGAGCAAGAGGGAGGAGAGGGGGAAGGGGGAGGAGCTTTTATAGCGTATTAATACAGAAACCAAGTCTGTGTGCATGAGAATTTTTTGATTTCTGTAGGACTGTCCTGATGACTCAGGTCTAGGCAATACGGGCAATAAATTGGTCATCTTTTTGCAACCTCACCTGTTCTAGTTGGCATTGTTACCTAGAGAAAGCTGGCCTGGAAAAGGTGAACAAAAAATACCTGTCAGAATGAAGGTGAGATTGAATCCAAGAGCCACTAGGTAAGGCCAAAGTATATCCATGTGATGAGGGTGTCAGGAGCCAGGCAATGGGTGTCAGAACCTGTGTGCGGCAAAGAGGGCACTGGCACAGGAGAAAGGTGCAGTGGGGGACGTGGAGGACCAGAAGGGGGTGTCAGCCTGAGGAGAGTGAGGAGGGCATATACATGGGGGAGGGGCACTAGTCACATTAGTAGCAGCAAGTTCAGCCCACATGGCGTATTGGAGCTGAATGGGGTAAGGAGGTTATCTACTCAGCTGAGAGGGGGCTGGGGAGCTGTGCAAGGCCGGGGTGGGAGGGTGGGGGAGGAGGGATGGGAGTTGATATGTATTAGTTTGCATGGGCTGCCATAACAAAATATAACAGATTGGGTAACTTTAAACAACAGAAATTTATTTTCTCACAGTTCTGGAGGCTGGAAGTCCAAGATCGAGGTACAGAAATCATTGAGCTCATACTGATCTAACTAACTAAATGAATACATGAAGAGAGGAGAAAAGTTTTTCTTACAGTAGAATATCAATGATTAAAGGGAGAAGGGATGATGAAGTTAGAAAATGACTATTTGGCAGCCAGTATAGTAATAATTAATTCAGCAAAGAAACATCAGTGCATGCTGAATCTAGACAGTAAAATAGCTCCTAAAAATATTTATTAATTACAAAGAGGGTAAGAGTAATTACACAGTGGAGAAACCTGGCAGATACCACCTGAATCAAGTGACCGAAGTTAATATCAGCAGTAATGACACAAATCTGGATGGGGTGCCATCTGATAGGATGCAATGAGAACACAGCAACACGTTTACAGTATCCCTGCCAAAAACACATAACACATAACCGAAGGAACACCAGACAAGCCCGTATCAAGGGACATTCTCCAAAATAACTGTCCTGTAATCTTCAAAGCTTTCAAGGTCATAAAAAACAAGTAAAGTCTGAGGAGCTATTTCAGATTGAAGGAAACTAAAGAGAAATGACAATTTAATGCAACATGTCATCTAAATTGAATCTACTAGTTTTCCAGTGACTCTCATTGGAACAATGGCAAAACTTGAATGGGTCTGTAGATTATATGGTGATAATGTATAATGTTAATTTTCTGATTTTGATGTTTGTATTGGGTTAAGCGTGATGGGGCATCATGTTTGCCACTGAGCTCCAAAGGGAAAACAAGAGGTTCTTTCTTCTAATCTTACAAATTTCTTCATGTTTAAAATGATTTCTAAGTTACAAAATTACCCAGACAAAAAACTGAAGGTAAAACAAAGATTTTATTGGACAAAAACTGAGAGTTCACTATCAGCAGACTAACTAAAGGAAATTCTAAAGCACAGTTTTTTTTTTTTCAAGCAGAATGAAAATAATCACAGATAGAAGGTTAGAAGTAGAAGAAGGAATAAAAGACAAAGAAAGGCGTACATAAATAGGTAATCTAGAGGAACATCAACTGTGGAGTTTTAAAATACATGTCAATAATAACATACAAGTTGGGAGGGGGATATGTGAAGTTAAATGTTCTAAAAACATCTTGAATTTTCTAGGAAAAAGCTAGATGTACTGATTATATTCAGTTTTGACAAATCAAGAATGCATGTTATAATTTTAAATACTGAAAGTAAAAGACTAGAAAAATAATATATAACTTCAAACAGTATATAAAAACAAAATGATAAAAAATTCCCAGTCAATCCAGAGGAAAGCAAAAAGGAGAGAAAAAGGAACATAAAACACATGGAATAGGAAGAACACATATAATAATATAATAATTTTTTTTTTTTTTTGCTTTTCGGTGTGTGGGTAGCTAGCTCCCTGACTGGGAATCGAACCCAGGCCACAGCGCTGTCAGCGCCAGCGCGGAAGCCTTAAGCCACTGCACCATCAGGGAACTCCTATAATAAAATTTTAATCCAAATATATCAGAATTTACATTAACTGTATATGGACTAAGTGCTTCAGTTAAAAGACGAAGATCATTTTACTAGATAAAAAACAAAACCAAAACAATCCTAACTACCTTCTATTTATAAGAGATTCATCTAAAACATAAGGATACAAAAATGTGATAGTCAAAGGAGAGTAAAAATACACTATGTTAACTAAAAAAACAGTTGTGTTAATATTACACAACATAGATTTTAAGGCAAAAAGCAAAACTAGAAATAAAACACTCCCTTTATAATGATGATTGGTTCAATTTATCAGGGTGATAGATAAATCTACCTTTGAATGCATCTAATAATTGTGGTTTAAAAAATATAAAACAAAAATTGACAGAACCACAGAGAAACTGGAAAATCCATAATAATGGGCTATTTTGACATGCTTCTCAATCCCGATAGTATAAGCAGACAAAAATCAGTAAATGCATGGAACATTTGAACAACATGATGAGCAAACTTAATTTAATGGATATATCAGTACATGCAACATGGCATCCAATAACTACAGAATACATTTTCTTTTCAAGACAGTAACATTTATAAAGCTTGGGTATAAATTGGGCTGTAAAGCAATTCTTGACAAATTTCAAATATTGAAATAATATAGTGTGTGTTTTATGACCACTATGCAATTTTATCAGAAATCAATAACAAAGAGGTAACTTGTAAGTGAATTCCTTTGTGTGTATGCAAATTGTATTAGTCAGCTTTAGTTAGGTTATCATGCAAACAAACAGTCCGCAGACTCTCCTTGACTTACAGCGTATTTGTTTCTCATTCATGTTAATGTTGCTGTTGCAGCTGTGCTCTAAGCTATGGGTTAGTTTCATGTCTACTTTCTGGGTCTTTTTATTCTGAGACCCAGGCTGAAGGAGCCTGTAGGACATGCCTTTCTCATGGCAGATGGCACTGGAGTAACCAAACCACACAATCCATTTAAAGCTCTGATCCAGTATAGCATACATCTGCTCAGTAGTCCATTGGCCCAAGAAAGCCACATGGTCAAATCCAAAGTAACTGTGTCTGTATTATCCTGCTACAGGTTAAGAGGGAGTAAATGATTGAGACAAATAGTATATCTATCACTTAAATGAAGAAATATGTTTCTAAATAACCCATGGGTCCAGGAAGAAATTACAATGAACATTAGATTAAAAATTGAATTATGGAAAGAGAAGTCACATTAGGTGTTGAACTTATTATACAACAAGTTGACAATGCACTGTAAGATTGTATGCCTGAAACCTATGTAATCCTTACTAACAGATGTCACCCCAATAAGTCTAACAATAAAAAATTGAATTAATAATTTAAAAACCCAATATGTTAAAAACTTTGGATGCAGTTAAAGAAGTTCTTAGAGGAAATTTTATCATTAATGCATTTGTTAAAAAAAGAAGTAAGAATGAATATTAATGAGATAAACATTCATCTCAAGAAGTGAGAAAAAAGAACCACTCTATAGTAGTTGTGTTTTAGGAGGGTGCCTGGTGGCTGGGGGACGGGAGTAGAAAAAATTATTTTTCACTGTATATCATTTTTATTGTTTAAATTTCATACCATAGGCACTTATAATTTATCTTTATACACACAGTATTGAATATGGCTTATAATGAATCCATTTCTTATATACCTTTGACTTGAGGGGGGCTTGAAAGGAAAAAGAGAAAAAAGCAAAAGAAAGACTAGTTTAGGAATGAGAAGGGACACCAACTTTATCACAAAACAGAAAAAGATTAGAAGAGCTCTTCTGTCGGTGGGCGGTGCTGAGTGAATATCATTCAAGTCTCCCCTCCCGCTGTTGTCATGTCTAAGTCAGAGTTCCCCAAAGATCCCAAACAGCTGCAGAAGCTACTCATCCGAGTTTGGAGCCTTAAAACCACCAATGAGCATCTGAGGAGCCATTCTGAGAAATGGGGAACGCTCACAGACTGTGTGGTGATGACAGATCCCAAAACCTAAGCTCTCCAGAGGCTTTGGGTTTGTCACGTATGCCACTGTGGAGGAGGTGGATGCAGCCATGAATGCAAGACCACACAAGGTGGATGGAAGTTATGGAATCAATGAAAGCTGCTGTCTCAAGAGAAGATTCACAAAGACCTGGTGGCCACTTGACTGTGGGAAAGATTTTTGTTGGTGGTATTAAAGAAAACAGTGAAGAACATCACCTGAGAGATGATTTTGAACAGTATGGGAAAACAGAAGTGATTGAAATCATGACTGACCGAGGCAGTGACAAGCGAGGCTTTGCTTTTGTGACCTTTGATGACCATGACTCTGTAGACAAGATTGTCATTCAGAAATACCATCCCCGAGAGGCCAGAACTGTAAAGTAAGGAAAGTTCCATCTAAGCAAGAGATGGCTAGTGCTTCATCCAGGCAAAGAGGTCGGCATGGTTCTGGAAACTTGGGTGGTGGTTTTGGTAGGAATGACAACTTTGGTCATGGAAGAAACTTCAGTGGTCAAGCAGTGGCGATGGCTGTGAGGGATTTGGTAATGATGAAAACAGTTTTGGAGGTGACGGAAGCTACAATGATTTTGGCAATTACCACAATCAATTTCACATTTTGGATCCAGGAAAGGACACTTTGGAGGCAGAGGCTCTGGCCCCTAGGGTGGTAGAGGCCAATACTTTGCCAGACCATGAAACCAAGGTGGCTCTGGTGGTTCCAGCAGCAGCAGTAGCTATGTAAAGTTAGTCTACTCCGCAGCCATCTTGGTAGGTTATCCCAACAGTGTGAAGTTAGAATTCCTTCAGGGTGATGCTGGGTACCATCTGCTTGGGTGCAGAAGCCATTGTCTTCGGAAGCCTTGGTATAGTTGAATTGACAGTTACTGTGTTGTGAACTGGAGATCACTATTATAGGGATCACTCAAGTAGAGTTATGGAGTTTATTTGGTTATTAATGATGGTTGGTACATCCTATGCAGTATCTAAATTGAATTATGGTACCAGATAAAATTACAGATCGTGGAGTTCCCTGGTGGTGTAGTGGCTAGGCTTTGGCGCTCTCAACGCCACGGCCTGGGTTCAATTCCCAGCCAGGGACTACCACCCCCCAAAAAAATTACAGATGGGAATGAAGCTTGTGTATCATCCATTATCATGTGTTATCAATAAATGATTCAATATCTTCTTGAAAAAAAGGAAATTAAAAGAATTTTGAGAGATTGCAACATACAAACTCGATGAGGGCAAATTTGATATCCTAGAGAAAATGCATTATTTCCTATCAAAATACAAACTATCAAATTTGACCCAAGAAAAAATGAAAAACCAGAATAGATTACTTACCATAAGAAATCAGAAAAATGACTCAAAATCCATCATTAAGGAAGAGGGACGGGTAGATTCAAAGAGGATTTTTATCTAATCTTTAACATTTTCCATTTAGAAAAAAACAAAACAAAACAGTGCAATTTGCTGCCACGTTCATTTAATTTTACATAAATACACTGGTTGAGGCAGAATCAAATCTGACTGGTTTTTGATGTGAAAATAAAATGTAAAAAATGTTCTTGGAGTTATTTCTAAACAGAATTTGTCTCTAATTCTAATGTAACAAATATATATGATGGTCAGTATTCAATACTACATTTTCTAGGATTTGACATTTTCAGTGATCGAAAATTACTGTATTTTGTAAATGGAAATACCACTACTAAGAACAGAATACTAGAAATAGAATTATGTCAGTTGTTTTCAAAGACTTGATATACTAGAGCGATGCGAAAATAATAAAAGCAAGAAATTTCATGGCAAACATTGGGAGTAAGGTTAGGACTGTAATCTGTGAGTTATCTCGGAGTAAACACTGCAGCTGCAAGTGCTGCCAGTGAGTATTCTTGGGGCAAACGGGAAATGGGTTAAAGAATAGATTATTTCAAAGTTATTTAAAATATTCCAAGCTACAGGGAAAAAAAAATCCTCTAATTTGTTTTACAGAGCCAGCATAATTTTATAACCCAAACCAATCTCGCTAATGAACATATACCTATTTACAGAAATTCTAAATAAAGTATCAACCAATCTAGTAAAAAGAGGCTAGCAATTAATATATTAAACACACACACACACACCACACACACAACAACAACAACAACAACAACAACAAAATATCCAGTAAACATTGTCCCTCACCTCATATTACCAGCCCTAGGAAAGCTTTGTTGAAGTAATTGAATATCAGGACATTTCTCAATAAAATCCATGATTTCTGTAATGGAGAAAAAACCACATGATCATATCAATAGATGTTAAAAATGCATTTGATAAAATTCATCTCATTTCTAGTAAAAACCAGTAATAGAATGAAACAAATATGTCAAAAGCTATTTACTGAGAATGAATAGCAGATATTGTCCTACATAGTGAAACATGAAAATAATTTCCATTAAAATCACCATTGTAATTTGACTGGCAAATTGGAAAACAAAAGCTATTGTTTTTCTCTGATAATTCAATTACATATTTAGAAAAACTGAGAGAATCTAGAGAAAAAAAGCTCTCACTGCCACAGCCTGGGCTCGATTCCCCGTCAGGGAACCACACAAAAAGGAAAAAAAAAATTGATTCCCAGCCAGGAAACCACCAAAAAAAAAAAAAAAAAGATAACATAGTTGCTGGAAAAAAAAATTAAATATTATAAATGGTACTATAAACAAAGTTAATAGGCAAATAATACATAGTATCTGTAATACTGGTGGTAGTCAAAGAGTTAATTTTCATGAAGTTAATTTTACAAATTTTAGCTCTTATAAATTGACAAGAAAAATGCTAAGTAATGCAATAGAAAAATGGGCAATAAATATGAAGAGAAAATTCACAGGAAAACAAGTCCAAACAGCCAACCGCCACATAAAAAGATGCTCCCATTTCTTGGTGGTCAGGACAAGGCCATTGGTAGTACCTTTCCACAAACTGGGAAAGGTCAGGGCCTTTCCTCTGCATGCTACTTTTGGGGCTGGATTTCAGCCCCTTCAAATTGTGTACAAACTGCACAATGAGCACAGTGGTCCAGAATTAGAAATGCAAATTAATAATGAAACATTGCTTTAAATGTCTTAAACTGGCAAAATCTTAAAAAGAACTATGCCAGCAGGGATGGGGGCAAAGTGTGCTCTCATCCAATGGAGTTGTAAAGCGTTCAGCCTTTTGGGAAGATAATCTGGCAATGCCTATTAAAATTAAAAATACATATTCCCCTTGACCCCAGAATCCCACTCCTAGGAATATATTCCATAAAAATAAAAATGCTAATTTGTAAGGACACGTGTATGAGAATGTTTATGGCACCATTGTTCGTAGCTGCCAAGAACTGGAAACATGGTGAATGGCCATTAATCAGGGAATGGCTGAAAAATTAAAATATATTATTCCATAGAATATTACATGGCCATTAAATGGAATGAATTACACCCTTACCAGATGTCTGGGAGAGATTTCCATAAGATACCAGTGAGTGAGAAAAGCAAGATGCAAAATCAAGTGTAATATGATTCTGCTATTGTAAAAAAACAAGCAAAAAACTTATTACCTATGTGAGTGTGTATGAATATGTGTATATGTGTATGTATGATAACAAAGGTAAATCTATAATGCAAGGATGCCCTCTAGGTTGTCAGTGTGGGGAAGAGGGGGAAAGTTGCCCACAGTAAAAATAGTAAACATGATCCCATTTATGTAAAATTATACAAGTGGGTGTGCATGTCCATATGGGTTCACCCAGATGCGTGGGAGGAAGCTGCCCTCAGTGTTGCTAATTAGGATGGTTAGAGATCAGGAGATTTTTATTTTCATGATCGTTTCTTTATGTATGGTTCTAATTCTTTATAATGGACATTTATTATTTTTATATCCAGGAAGAAGTTGAAGTTATTTTCATCTTGAAAATAAAATAACAACAAAAACAAATAAGCCCCTAACTCAAAATACTAATACGCCTGAGTAACTAGCACACACATTCTCATGTAGAGTGGTCTTGAGGAAACCCAACTTGAGAAGGAATGGAAGGAGTTCCCTGGTGGTGCAGTGGCTAAGGCTTTGGTACCGTCAATGCTGTGGCCTGAGTTCCATTCCAGCCAGGGAACCACCTACATTAAAAAAAAAAAAAAAAAAAAAAAGGAATGGAAAAGAATAAACAAAGCAACGTCTATTGCTCTGAAGTCTTACCTCCATCGCAAATTATGGGGCAGTTGGAAAAATGTTTAAAGTCCCAATATTTGTTTTTCGCACATCTTTTTGTTGGTTTTACACTGTCAACAGAACTATTTTGATGCCTTTTGTGAACTTTTAAAAACTTTTAGTAGAAGTTTGATATTTTGGTATTTGGGTTTTTTTTTTTCTTTATGGGAGACCCTAAAGGCCACGAGAGGGGAAAAAGCAGGGTAAGTAAAAGGTGGGGAGACCTGTCCAGCAGTTAGGGGCACTGGCTCAGTGTTGCCTTTGAAGTTGTATGGTTTTCTCTGTTTGAGAGATTCCCTCCCTGCTTTTCAGATAGCTAATGAAAATAGCATTATATGAGATTACAAACCCAGCATTCCAAATGTTCAACTGAATAGTGAAATCCAGTTTTGGATTTGAGAGAATAGTTATTTGGACAGAGGTTTAGAGACTGGGAAACTCATCTATCTAGCTTTAATTTGAGGCAGCTGGTTAGTATGGGTTTGCTTTTTACTTGGTTACCCTTTTGCAAACCGAGGAAACAAGGGAAATCTTTCCAGCCTGTAAAATGAAGTTCCTGAGGGTACGTCTAAAGGAGTTGTTGAGAAGCTTGAATGGACTCATATGGATAAAGTGCTTTAGGATGTCTGGACTTAGAAAGCACTACGTAAGTGTTGCTGCTGCTATTACTACTACTACTACTACTACTACTGCTGCTGCTGCTACTACTGCTACTGCTACTAATCTCTTCTCATTGGTTGAACTATCTGCTTGCAGAAGAAGCATTTATTTTAGGGGAGAAATGGCGTCTAATATTGATGTAGTTTACGGTTCTGCAATACTGTCTGAATTACTTTGCTTGTGATACTCAACACTGTGAACTTGAGGGCACTAAATTCTATTTGATGCCAAAATTAAATCAATGGTTACTTATAATCACCTCCCAATGAGACTTAGGGATTTAATAGGATATTAAAAATACTTTTCGCTTCTTTAAATAAATGTGGTTTCCAATAAAAATCAGGTATTCCTGATTCTCTGGGATAGGACACATAGATATATAGATATATCTAGCAGTTTTCATCAAGGATGTCTTTTTCTAATAATTAAAAAAAAAGAACCTTTAAAAATATCATGTGATAAGGATAAATTAAGGGGGTTTTGCTTTGGGGCTCAGTGTTTTGTTTCATCTTGTTATAATTTCCCACTGCCTGCATGACCTCTATAGTTTGAGAGCAGAGTCTTCGAATGCCATTACCCTGTCCCTTCCCTCCCTCCCTTGAGTTCTGGAGCAGCTATTTTGACCCACCCACTGGGAAAGCACTCCTGGTGGTGGAAGGAAGGTCAGGAGCCCTGAAAAGAAGGCAGGAAAAGAAAGACCTCATTCCTCTGCATTAGCTGTGAGCCAGCAAAAGAAACCCCCTGCAGGGCTCCCAGATTTTAAAAGCATCCTGTTGTGTAAGGACAATTGTGTGAGTGCAGAGCAAATTCGGGAGGATGCTGTCCCTCTCCACCCTCATTCCTTGTAGTCCTTACTTAAAATAGAAACCAGTTAACTGCAGTGGTCAGTTGGTAGCCTGAATTTTTACTCTCAGTGCTCCCTTGCCCTCCCGACTTTTGGAAATGTTGAGTGACTTCCTGTTTAGGCACCCTCTCCTAATGGGCTTTATCTAGGGGGCAGATTTATACCTTTTTCCCAGCAGCACCAGGTGCCTTTGCAGCATTTAAGGCATCTGGTCTCCCTTATTTCTCTTGGTCCTGGAAAGAAGACTGGGAACTGTAATTTGAGTTTTCACAGTCTGTGCTCTGGGGACCTCTCTCCAGTGATAGAGGCATAAATCTGTTTGTGACTTCTAGGCCAAATGAATAGTCATCGACCAATAGGAGGTATGGCCTTTGGGGCTTTTTGAAAAGGCAAGGGCATCTCAGGTCATTCTGCTGGATGTTCAATTTCAGGTAACTGACCATTCAGGGCACATAAATACAGGCTGTAGAGACAACATGACATTTGCATAGGAAAAACCAGAAGGTATAGATTTCATAAGCAAAGAAAGTAGCATGGTGCATGTCACACATGCACACTAAAGTGGCTTAGGGTGTGTCTCTCCCAAGTTCTCAAAGCAGGGAGAATGCAAATTCCAATGCATTGCTGGCTATCCTTCAATCCAGGCACTCATATCAAAGTGGATCATTACATGCTGGGGTTGGTGTTTTCTTAAGACTTGCAGTCCTTTTGAGCAAAACTGGAAGAACCAGGGAATATTTACTACATATATTATTGAATCCACTGAATGTAAGTTTCGGGAAACAAAAGAAATGGCACTCGCAAGCAATTTGAGATAAGTCTGTGTGGTTAAATTTTTCTTCCCCTCTGAATGAATAACATCTGAAACCAAATGGAACTGGGCATTTTATTTCCCACCTGAGTCAGCATGGGTGTTAAATAAATCAAATATATTTTACTGTTCTTTTTTTTTTTTTTTTTTTGCTTTTTGGTATGTGGGTAGCTCCCTGGCTGGGAATCGAACCCAGGCCACAACGCTGACAGCACCAGCGCCGAAGCCTTAAGCCACTACACTATCAGGGAACTCCCCTATTTTACTGTTCTTACAGTATGTGGGATCACGGGTTATCTTTTCTCAGAGGTAAGCAATGATCCCCACTCCCCGCAACTTTGCAGATGAACCTGCCAAAGCTCAGAGAGGAAAAGGTGACTTGCTTTTATGACATACATTGGAGCAATTTTCTTAGTTTCATCCGTGGTTCTTACTCAACTGTATCATTCAGAATGTATCCTAAAATCTGAACAGTCAAGTTTTCTCTTGATGTATTGGTTTGACAGGTGCAATATTCGTGACATGTCAATGCCCCTACGTGGCATTAATCCAATATTGTTTGCCATGGACTTAATGCCATTCACTCATTCAGCACAAATCTTGGGTATACCTACTATGCTCTAGAACTTTATAACAAAGCACTTGTATCATATTGATACCTTTTTCAACCTTTTTCTGCTTTTGAGATATACAGAGGGCGCCAAAAAGATGTGTATACATTTTAAGAAAGAAAAAAATCTGTATTAAAATTGTAATACTCAATATGTACCAATAACAGAAGATAAATACAAGTCACGTTTGACTTCTTTAATTACAAGAGGTGCTCAAAGTGGTTACCATCAGAGTGCAGACACTTCTGATTACCACAAACTACTGCTTGAGCAACATTGACCAAAGTGTGTACTTTTTATCACTGCACATGCTGTTTCAATTCCATCCCAAAGTACCGCCAGTGTGGCCGGTTTTCTACAATACACCACATCCTCTAAGGTCCCCCGTAGGTAGAAGTCAAGGGGTGTTATGTTAGGAGAACATGCGGGAAACTCAAACAACGTTCTTGAATTTCAATTACCACTTCAAAATGGTCTTGCTTTCCTCAAACGACGACAACGGTGCTTTTGCCATTTTTGACTGTCCTGCCTGTTGCATGGTGACACTAGCTTTCATATGATTAACGCCATCTTTTGAGCGAACGTCATACTACAAATTGCTACTGTAATTCAATTCAAATTCGAAAAGTAATATATAGATAACATCTCTTAAAATGTGTATACATGTTTTTTGGCATGCTGGTAGATGTAAAAATTGCTGTGTTTGGCAGTTTCTTCCTGGTCTGGAATCCCAGTGTTTCCCAACTTTCCAGCTTTCAAAGGGTGTCTTCCCCACTAACTGACACTAGAGGGCGCTCAATTGCCAGTAACAAATTTGGGCTCTTGGTGCACTATTTCAAGACTGGTTTTACTTTTTCAGTAAAAAAAGTTGCACAACTCCATCCTCATCCTAATGGGGTATCAAAAGAGGAGACACTCTAACGCGGACTAGATGTTGGTTTCCTTTAAGGCTTTCTCCCTTGAAATCCAGACGTTTGAAATATCCCTGTTAACAGTGAGTAACTTGATAGTAACTGCGCATTCTGGATATTATATTCAATCACATCCTATTGTCATCCACCATGTCCACATATAATTTCGTGATATTCCGAAAGGAAGTTTCTGGAAAGGCTAACTCCTTTTGCTGTAATGCCCTTGAACACGGGAAAGTCTTACTCTCATTTTGGCCCATGATTATCTGGGTTCAGCTGACTTAGTGGACTACATTCTGTTAACGTCTGGCTCCCCCTACCTCTGCCATCGCTTATCTTCTGTTCTTTCCCTTCTGTTTACCTCTTAAGTACCAACCAGTACTCAATCTTTCATCCTCCACCTAAGTATTTCTCAAGTGCTTGCTATGTGTCAGTTGCTTTTCTTTATGTCACTTATGCTAATACATGTATTCCTCACAGTAACACTTAGGAAGTTACCAATATCCCATTTTACAGATAAATAAACTGAGGTTCAGGATTAAGTCACCTGCCAGAGGTTATGTACCTTATAAGTAGTTCTAAGGCTTTCCGATTTTCCTTTCTTTGGTACTGCCCTTTTTAGCTGAGACTTTCAGATTCTTTAGTATCATCGTCAGGGTTTTCAGTTGTATCATTCCTTGTCATGTTCCTTGGTTTTATGTCATGAAAGTTTAACCAAGAATCACATTTATGATCAAAACTAGCTAAAGACATTATAAAAATGAAAATGAACCTCAATTCTGATGAAATCACCCCTTACCCCATTATATCTCAGAATTAAAAAGAAATCAAACTTGAGATAGGGGTAGCTTTAGTCATTAAGTAAGAGAGATTCTTGGTTCAGCCTTTGCACTATGAGATGTCACCTTAGGAGTCATACCAGAGTAGCTAGCTAATAAGTGGGATTAAAAACCTTATATTTGGGGGAGTTCCCTGATGGTATAGCGGCTTAAGGCTTCAGCACTGGCGCTGTCAGCGCTGCAGCCTGGGTTCGATTCCCAGCCAGGGAGCTACCCACATACCAAAAAGCAAAAAATAAAAATAAAAATAAAAATAAAATCCTAATAAAAAAAAACAAACAAAAACAAACAAACAAAAACTTATATTTGGGAGTTCCCTGGTGGTGTAGTGGCTTAAGGTTTCGGCGCTGGCACTGTCAAAGCTGCGGCCTGGGTTCGTTTCCCAGCTAGGGAGCTACACACGTGCAAAAACAAAACAAAACAAAACTTATATTTGACTTTATGGAAAGATTTCCTAGAAACCCAAAGACCTTCAGAATCTCTCTTAATGAGCTTATTCCTTTGGTCTTAGTTATTGTTTTAATATTTCAAGCTTTTCAGGATGACAGATTTCTCTCTGTGTTATTTGGTATGAAACACGAGGCTAACATGAATATAGAATCACCAAGTTGAAAATTGAATTCCCTCCAAAAGTCTACTTTTCCTATATGTCTAATGCAGTTCTAAAGGAGAATATGGCCATAGAAATTTCTGGGTTAGTGGGCATTTGGCATTTATTAAAAAAAGAAAAACTTTATTGAGATATGATTCACATACCATACAATTCACCCATTTAAAGTATACAATTGAATGGGTTTTAGTATATTCACAGGTACACGCAACCCTTATCACAGTCAATTTTGAACATTCTCATCAGTTCTAGAAGAAATCCTGTATCCTTTAGCTATCAAGTCTCCTATTCCTCTATACCTCACCCTCCAGGCCTACGAAACTACTAATCTATTTTCTGTTTCTATGGGTTTCCCTATGCTGGACTTTAATATGAATGGAACCACAGTATGTGGTCTTTTGTCACTGACTCCTTTCACTTAGTATAATGTTTTTAAGATTCATCCATGTTATGGCATGTATCTGTACTTCATTATTTTTTGTGCCTGGGTGATACTCCTTTGTATGGATATACTACTTCTCCTTTATCCATTTACCTGTGTGATGGACATTTGAGTGTTTCTGTCTTTTGTCTGGCATGAAATATGCTCCTGTACACATTCATGTACAAATTTCTGTGTGGATATATGTTTTCACTTCTCTTAGATATGCCTAAGAATGGAATTGCTGCATCATACGGTGACCTATGTTTAATCTTTTGTGAAGCTGCCAGACCATTTTCCAAAGCAGCTGAACCATTTTACAATCCCACCAGCAATGTATGTGGGTTCTGATTTCCCCTCATCCTCATCAACACTTGTTATCTTTTGACTTTTTAAAATTTTATTTATTTATTTATTTTTGCTTTTTGGCATGTGGGTAGCTCCCTGGCTGGGAATCGAACCCAGGCCGCAGCACTGACAGCGCCAGCGCCGAAGCCTTAAGCCACTGCACCACCAGGGAACTCCATCTTTTGACTTTTTGATTCTAGCCATCTAGTGAGTGCAAAGCACAGATTTATCTTTAATACAGTGGGATTTATATCCCTATAGTTACTTGTGCTTTTATTTATTCTTTCAACCACCAATTATTAACCATCTGCCAGGCCTTGAGCCAGGCTCCAGAGATTTAAAGGTGTGACTCCTGACTTCCACATCTTGAGGAGGAGGGAAACAGAAAATGAGATGCACCAAAATACATAATTTTAATACAGCTAGGGATAAAACTCTGAGAAAGCCAAAAAGTAGCAAGTGACTTATTTCAGATCCATCTAATCCACATAAGT
Organism: Lyroderma lyra; assembly: GCA_004026885.1. Classification (NCBI taxonomy): domain Eukaryota; kingdom Metazoa; phylum Chordata; class Mammalia; order Chiroptera; family Megadermatidae; genus Lyroderma; species Lyroderma lyra. The sequence goes on along the minus strand of PVJL010010627.1, from coordinate 22,900 downwards.
TTTGATTCAAACTCTATAATGGGTAAGATTAAAATAGTTAATATCAACTTTACAAACAACTTCTCTAGAAACATGACTTCCAGAGTTGTTGTTCATAAGCCAACTCGTGTCTAGAAAATACCCCTGGTCTTCAAAATTGTCTTTGAGGTTCAACTATTACAATATGGCAGCTATACAAATTGGTGTCTTTTGTGCAGGGATAAAATCAGTTGATTAGTAAAGACAGATTCTCTGGTGACTTTGGAAATCCAGGTACCAAAATAAATCTCATTTCTTGCCTAGACCTTAATAATCGCATGTCATTGGATTTTCGTTTTTCCTCTTCACCAGAACCGATTGCTTACATGTCTGTTCTCCCAGCAGTCCCACCTCACTCATCCCCCTGCTTGATGCCTCTATCATTATTTTCTTTGGGGTTCTGGACCCTCTGGGCTGTGCCTCTGTCCCAGAACCCAGCGCTGCCCTGGAGGAAGTTATCCCCCGGCGGGCTGCCCCTGTGGCTTAGAACATTTTCTCTCTTTGCCCTTCCTGTTCCCTCTTCAGCAGAATAAACATGGAGTTGACGTCCTCTCATACCTGTGCAGGCCAGCGTTCAGCACAGGCCTCTGCCCCACCTCTTTGCCAGCGTGTGGGTCATTTTAGGTCTTCTGTCTTTTGTCCTTCTCTCCAGCCTGTGGAGACGTGTTTTTATGTGGTGGTGTAAGTAGAACAACCAGAATTAATTTGCTCTCCTGTGCTTGGCCCTTGGACTTTTCCTGGTTGAGCCTTGCCTAATAAAGGAGTAGAAAGCCAAAGTCATGTATATGGTATGAGCAAGGGGAGCAGGTGCCTTGCAGTGTCACACCTACAGCAATATCCTGCAGAAGGCCCTCTTTGAGGGCCCTCAGGGCAGCCACTTTTGCAAATGAAAATAAGTTTCTTTACTCAGGATATGGCTGAGGGGGCGAATTGATTTCTGTACACAGGGATACAGTCTTAAGGGAAATTGGTTTATGTGTTGGTTCAAACATGGTTCTAGTCACACGCACACCCACACCCCCGTCCATGGTGGAAACGGTGGAAGGTTTTATTTCCACGCTCCATTCCATCCCTCCCTGCAGGAGGACCTTGCCAGTTGCTTTGATTTAGGATGCAGGAGCTGCCAGGATTTCAGATACGGTGTCCGTGTGGATGCGCCAAGCGAGGACTTGGAAAAGTCGGACTTGGCAGGTAAAGGAGAGTATGAGAGAGGAGTTGGCTTCCTTAAACAAACAGACACGTTGAGAGCTCTATAACCAGAGGCTCTACCAGGAAGAAGCACCGAGGCCCACTTGTGCTTGTCTGGCATGAGTGAGGGGGCAAAGGGGCTGGGGCCCGACCTCAGAGTAGACTGTGATTACCCTGTGTCATTTGAGTGGAGAAAGCTCCTGTATGAAAATACTCCATCTGCTGCTGCCTTTCCTGGTGCCTGAGATTCTAATCAAGCCACTGCTTCTGCATGCCTGTGTGTGTGTGTGTGTGTGTGTGTGTGAGAGAGAGAGAGAGAGATCCCTGAATCTCAGGAAAACTTGATCCCTTCCTTGTGAAGATTTTGGGATGTCCTAGAATTCCCTCTTTAAGATACAATGACTCAGGAGGGAGACTTGTTAAGCTGATTCAGAGCATGCCCTGAGCAAAAGGGTGGGGATTAACAGCAAGGGATTTCCAAGAAGACTTGATGGAAGATGGAGTCCATAGAGAAAAGAAAAACCAAAAGAGCGGGGCTTGAGAGCCTCAGTCTAGGTCACCGTTCCCCCAGGGGAAGAGATTTATACCCATGATGGGGGAGAAATTGGGGGACGACGGGTTAGGTCTGCTGATAAGGCAAGGCCCCTCTCCCACAATGGGCTTCATTGGCCTCCAGCCTTCTGGCCTTGGCCTTGGCCTTGACTTCATGTTTTTCTAGTCACTGGTGGAGCACTGACTGATGTCATTTCCAGGAACCAGAAACCTGTCATCATCCTGAGCCCCTCCCATCTCCCTCAAGCCCACAGTGAGCTGCCACTAAGTCCTGCAGGTTCTACTTCCTTAGAAATCACTAATTCTGCCCCTTATTCCCAGCCCAATGCTGCAGCCTCCTCGCAGGTTGCCAGGCATCCAGCTCTGCCTCCCTCCAACCCACAGTCATGCTGCTGCTGAAAAGAGGTTTCTAAAAAGTCGACCTCTTCATTTGTACCCCTGGCAGTCTTTCAGTGCTGCCTGATTGCCTTCCAGATACAACTCCACATCTCATCATTGGCATCTATCTGTTCCTTGTCTCTCCAGCTTTTTCTGTTTCACTTGCCCCTGACAACTACCTTCCTTCCAAAAGGATCTCCAGAAGTCTTGATGCCCTCTCCCACATTCCCGAAGGCTTTGGTATGTGCTACCACCTCTGCAGGGACGTCTTTCCTCCTACAGGTCATTCAAGACTCAGCTTAGGCTCACGTCTTCTAAGAAGATAACCCTGACCTTCCTGTCCTGTTGGTGTGACTCATCCAACCCCACAGTGCTTCCATGTTCCCTGGCCTCATGGCTCTGCACGGCCACTGCCTGCTTCCCCTTGTCCCACCTTTAAAAGTGGGGACTGTCTTAGTTCTGCTGTACCCCAAGGCCCAGCAGACAGGCAGCATGGTGGCACAAAGTAGAGAATCTACAAATATTGGCTTGTGAATTAGTTGTTCTTGGCTATGTTTTGGGTCTGGAAGCCCTTTTACTCCTTAACTCATTTCTAAACTCTACTCAACCAAGGCCCAAATTAAATATCACCTTCCCCATGAAGTTTTCCCCTCTCCCATTGTTAGGGGTACTTGCTCCTTCCTCTGAGATTCTTTGACTTATATCACTTCTCCCCTGTTTTATACCCATTTATAAAAATTTCAATATCATGAAACCTTGAAAACCCAAAGGAGTAAATGCACTCAGTGAACACCCAAGGATTTGTCCACTGGGGTTGTGGGCACCACACGAGGAAAAGAAGACTGGCTGGGAAGGTCACATCAAGTACTTACTCTGCTTGTTTGTAGGGTCGGGCCTACTGTCTTTTACTCTCTTGCCAGAAGGATGGGAATTACTTTTTTTTTTTAATTTTTTTTAAATTCATTTTTATTGTTAGACTTATTGGGGTGACATCTGTTAGCAAGGATTACATAGGTTTCAGGCATACAATTCTACAGTGCATTGTCAACTTGAGGGAATTACTTTTTGAGGATTGTTTCCCTCCCTGGTTTATTTCTATTTCACCACCTGTGCCTAGCACAATGGCTCCCTCACAGAAAGCCTCCAATGGATGAATGAACTGAGTTGGAAGCAGCAAGCATTGTTTTTTTATTTGATTCTACCCTGAAATGAGAGATTTTAGAGCTCTGGCCCTAGGGGCATCTCACATGCCCAGAATTTGATCTTTGCGCTTTGAAATTTTGTGAAGGAAGTAGGAACACCTCCATCCCACATCTCCAAGAAGAGAGAAAACCAGATTGCAGTTCTGATGCCCCTCTTCCGCTCAGTGTCTAGAACATTCCAGGGCTGGTTCTGGATCTCAGGGAACCAGCATGGCCAACCAGCTGCCAAGGCCATGACTTGTTGTTCCATGGATGAATAGCAGGGTTGAGGGTGAGCTGCTTTTTGTTTCTTAAATACCCACAGGCCTTAAAACTCCTTCAGCTCCCAGAACCTGCTAGGAACTGCACTCATTTTGGTTGGCTTTTGTGGCACACTTTCTTTTTCAAATGAACTCTGGCTGGTTGTGAGGCCTGCATCTCCTTCCCTTACTTTTCTCTCTTATTCTATTAATATGTACTTAAAAAAAAGGTCATCCAGGGGGTTCCCTGGTGGTGTAGTGGCTAGGCTTCGGTGCTATCAACACCACGGCCTGAGTTTGATTCTTAGCCAGGGAACTACCCTCCCCGCAAAAAATAAAAAAGTCATCTAGAAGGGTGGACACTTGCTATAGAAATGCCTGCTTGCAGATGACCATCTCCTCACAGCTTCGGCTCATGGTCTGCTGAAATAGCCTTCAAACTTTTAAAAAGTAAACAGACTTGTGTACCCCTTGTGGTCCAGGTACTTGGGTCATTGGTTGCACCCTAAGTGTTTCTATAGATGGGTGGCACTGAACACCTATTTGGCCTGGACCAGAACGTTTTGCTAACTGATGTAAAAGCTGAATTTGAGAGGGCTGCACAGGTTGCATGAACATGATTGAGAAATGCTTTACCCTTCTTTCCCTGGTCACACACATTGTCTAGGGCAATCTTGTCCAAGCTGCGACCTATGGGCCACATGCAGCCCAGGATGGCTTTGAATGTGGCCCAACACAAATTTGTAAACTCTCTTAAAACATTATGAGATTTTTTTTTTTTGCAAGCTTTTTTTTTCTTCAATACAAACTTTTTGATTGTTTGTTTGTTTTTTAGCTCATCAGCTATCATTAGTATTAGTTTATTTTATGTGTGGTCCCAGACCATTCTTCTTCTTCCAATGTGGCCCAAGGAAGCCACAAGACTGGACACCCCTGGTCTCAAGCAATGATATACAATAAAAATACAACATGATCCAAAATTTTTAATTTCCTCGTAGCCATATTTAAAAAAGGTAAAAAGAAGCAGGTGACATTAGTTTTAATAACATTTTCAATTTAACCCAGTAAGTAAAAATACTGTCTTCCAACATGTCATCAACATGAAAATTATTGAGACATTTTACATTTGCTTTGTACTAAGTCTAAACGATTTGGTATGTATTTTATACTGGCAGCACATCTTGATTTGGATAAGCACTTGATTTCCAGTGCTAGGAGCCTCCTGTAGCTCATGGCTTCATGTTGGAGAGCACAGCTGCAGGATGTCCAGGTGGGATGGGGACATTTTTATTCTGGACCCACACTGCTCTCCAAGTTAAGCTGCCTAACCTATCCAGATAAAGCCGAGAGGGGGAGATGTAGTATGTCCACTGAGTTTTAGAGATGGTATTTTAAGTGTCTTAGTATCATAACCAGCCAGAGAACATTTTGGGGGTTTAAGTAGTTACATAACCTCTAGCTGAAACCATCTAATTATTATTTTGTTCTTATCAAAGTTCTTCTTTGCTCATTTTTCCTAAATTAGTGAGTTTAAAAAACTAACCCCGATGGACAATTTTACTTTCTGATGTGTCATTTTATTCAGATCTCCTACATTTTTTTGTGCCAACAGGAAAGAAGTATCTATATTAAAAATAATAACGTACTGAGAGCTTGCTGTGTGCTGGACACTTGATGTGTGTTACCTCGTTCAATCCTGGAAAGAACCACATGGATTAGGTTCTTTGATTATTGCCATTTTTCAGACAAGGAAACAACCAGAGAAGAAGAGGACACCATGCAAACTGCTAAGTAAACTTGCCCAAGATTACCCAGTGGGCAAGTGGTACACCCAGCCAGGTAGATTCCGGAGCCCACACTTCTAACCATAAACAGAACTTTCTTGCAAAATTAATGTAAAATTTAACATTCTTCAAAACTGTTCAAAGTTCCTGTCTCCTTTTAACATGTCGACTCTAAGCCCCCTTGCTTTTGAGTGTTCTGGCAAAAAATATGTATGTTTTTGTGTGGCAAGATCAGTACATTTTAAGGCTTATTTGAGAAATTTGGCTTAATTGCAGATGGGCCTGGCCATCTATAAATTGACAGATAGAACCTGCTTTACTGTAGAAAAAAATCTTGCTCTATGGTTTAAAAAAGTCGAAATACTAATAACTTATATGCCTTAGAATTGATAAAAGGTGAATTCAGAGTAATTCTGTTTATTTAAAAGTCACACCTGTATTGATAGAGTTAAAGTGACATACCATAGATTATAAAAAGCAAGGTTTCCTGCTTTAAAAAAAATTGTCTTTAATTCATTAATTTTTAATTTCATTATTTTAAAATATAACATAGATGTTCCAGTTCTAGATTAAAATTTCTTAAAGTGAAGACAGATCTGGTCTGCCATTTTCTTTTTCTTTTCTTTTTTTTTTTTTTTGTTTTTTGGTATGTGGGTAGCTCCCTGACCGGGAATTGAACCCAGGTCGTAGCACTGACAGTGCCAGCGCCGAAGCCTTAAACCACTACACCATCAGGGAACTCCCTAGTCTGCCATTTTCATATGTGCCAGATAATTACAAATTATGCTGACTTCTGCATCTGGGCCTTAACATAATAAATGCTTATACAGGTGTGGAGTATACATATCTATTTTTAATAAGTAATATATTTCCCCTCTCCTATTAAATTGTAAGCCTTATCCAGGGCAGGCTCTACATTTCTTGCTTGCTTTATCAACTTGCATATATTAAAATAGACTGTCTCCCAATCTGAATTGCTGTACTTTTGATATCTCAAAGAGGCTGGTGGGAGTGCTGACTGATGATGCTTTGAACTCATATTTCTTGTGTTGGAATACAGGGCTTGCTTTTTAATGTTGTCAAAGCCTATTGCAGGCAAAGTACTAACTTTTGAACCAATCCCTTGACAAATTAATAAGGAAGGGATTTTTCAAACTTTAATTTTAGAAAAGAGGATAACTTTTGAAACCCTAAAATGCTCTACGAAGAAGTTACAAAGCAATCTATGGAACTCGACCCTGGTGTAAACTAGGCAGAAAGAAGGAGTTAAAATTTTCAAGTCTTACAAACATACTGATTCAGCCCTGTTCTGTTTATCTGTAACTCTAATAGTGTACGGAGTTGAACTCTGAAAGTTCTAGAACTTTTTTAAATTTTAATTTTATTCATTGCCTTGAGAGGAGCGCTGAGGAAGGAAGTGAGAGGGCACAGCTTTGAAGAACTGGCAGTTTGGCCTGTCCTCTCCCCCTTTCCACCCCTCCCCCACTATCTTAGCTATTTGACCTGATTAAACAACTTTGGGATGGTAGCCAGACTTGTGTATGCTAACGGGGCCCTGTTCAGGATTTGGTGCGATTTCATCCACCTGGAGCTTGCCCAGTGGAAGCGTGGCTTCACAGAAATCTCCCAATTTTGTCAGGGGTTCGTCGGTGAGGAGGTCACACACACTTGAAGCAGACACAGGCTCTGAACAACTCGGTTCACATCAGATTATTCATTAGCAAATTCTTTTCACCTTCTGTCTAAGTAGTGAAAGGTGATGCCAGAATCGCGTGTGCTACTCACCCGAAGAAATTCTGGCAACACCCGTCCTAGGTTCTACTTCTGTCTAGTTACTTGCATTCCAGTTAGCAAAATACGTTTCCCAAAAGTTTCCTTAAACCTCCCCTAGCCCTAAACCAGGTCAGAGCGCCAGGTCTCACTTGACTCCTCATTCGCCCGGAATCTGATCGCTGCAGAAGTTTCTCGTGTGTGTGTGTGTGTGTGTGTGTGGGGGGGGGGTAGAACAGAAGAGGTGGTAGTGGGGAACCGCGTGGAGTGACCACCGCGCATTACGTAACGAAAACCCTGGCGGCAGGAGGGAACGGGCCTGACATTGAGACATTCCAGGGGTTGGGGCGGGGGTGGGGGGAGTTGCTGTCCTGGAGTCGCCAGGAACCGAGGCGGCAGTTCCAAGAAACCAAGAGGAAGGTGGCCGAGATAAAGAAAACACTTCGGGAATGAGCATATGAAAAAGCCGCAGGACCCGGAGCATTTGCAAACGGCCGTGCACGTGCAGTAATTTGTTAGAATAAACGACAGCCTTCCAACTTTTGCACAGGAACAACGGGATTTGCCCTTCGGGGGATTAAAAACGTAATAGCAAAGCCAAAAACTAATGAATGGAGTTCAATGGTTTGTTGAAAATACTTAAATATTTCTGTCCGGGAGCGCAAACGCTCCGCAGTTATTTATAAAAGTAGGGACTCAAACCAAACCAGAATACTCTGCCATGCGTCTCCACTTTTCCCCAGTCCGAAAAGGAGCTGCTCGCGCTGTACTGCCCCTTTAAGACCTGCTCGCTCTCGGGCTCTACAAAAGGGAGTGACCTCTGGGCTTTGACAGCTCCCCTAATAACTACCACCGTGCAGGCCCCGCCCAGTTGGCGACCGGTCGCGCCGATTGGCCGGCGGGCCGGTATCCCGTGCTCTGATTGGCTCGCCGCTTCCCCTGAGCGAACCTTTAGAACTCTGAGACAGACAATATTCTGTTACATTGTAGCAAAATGGCGACTGTCATTCACAACCCCCTGAAAGCGTAAGTAAGACTAAAAAATGTACATATTCCGCGTGGTTTCAATATGAAAAAAAAGGCGCCTTCTGCGTGCCGAGCGCTGCCAATGCCCTGCGCTTGCAGGCGCTTGCAGCCGCGGCGGGGCTTCGCTCTTTTCTTTCAGCTCTTATACTTCTTCATCTTCTTTTTTCCCCCTCAACGCACAGAAATGTCAGAAAACGCAATTAACAAGAAGAAAATTATTAACATTTGTCTTCTGCTTAATTGGTGGACGGAGGGAGAGGTGGGATGTCGGCAGGGGAGCCTGGCGCTCGAGCGCTCTGCAGCGAGGGGGTCGTGGGCAGCTCGGGGACAGCACGATCTCCGGAGTGCCCGGCCTCGCGGGGCGGCGAGCGCGGCGCGGGGGGCGGCCGAACGGGGGAAGAGCGCCGGGCCGGGGCTGCCTGGGTGCACTCGGCTGAGCCCCGCATCGCCAGAGCCCGCAGCCCCAGCCGCGCAGCTCGGTCCGCCGGCGAGAGCGGACCGCGGCAGCTCCGGAGTTTGCAGGGCGCTCTCCGCCTTCCGATGGCTGGCGGGAGTTTGTGCAAACCTTCCGGAGTTGGGAGGACCGCAGGAGGAGCAGCGGGTCCCGGGAGCCCTGGGGCCCAGGTGGTTGCCCGGGGCTTTCCAGCGGGGGCAGCCCCCGCAGCGTGACGGCGGTCCGGGCGGTCGCCGGTGTGTCTGCGAGTGTGTTTGTGGGCGAACTGGCTGTAGCAAATTAACGACTCGGGTTAACTTGAGGCTGATTTGGAGGCAGGGAAGCTGCAGGTCGCATGAATGGTGTTCTCGCCTTCTCTGGGTGAAAAGCCGGGGCGGGCGGAGAGGCGGCTTGGGGCTCCGCGCCTGAGCTGGCAGCGTCTGCTCCCGGCCCGAGCGAGGGGCAGGTGCCTCTGGCCGCCGCCGGGAGACTTTGAGCGGACGCCCAGATCCGGGACGGAGGGGGGCGGGCTGCGCGAGGACACGCGGGGGCCAGTCCCCGGGTCCGACAGCCAATTCCTGCTTGCCTGCCTTCCTCCTCCTTTTCATCCTGGCTTCCTTCCTTCCTTCCAGTCGGTGGAACTGTTAAGCCGCCAAGTCCGCCCGTGATCGCGGAGCCGGGGTGGGGTGAGGGGGGCTTCGGAGAACTAGAGTCTCTCTGAAAGGGGTGCTTTTGACAGTGATGTGGGCAGAGAGGTGCTCCCTCCAGATCGAGGCGCGACGTGGGTGGGGGTCCGCGCCGGGGGGTGTCGGGTCTTTCCTGCTGGTCTGGAAGACGCGGGAGAAGGAACGGGGGAGGTAAGGGTAGGGGGCGTTTCGTGCCGAATTCTCGCGGGTGAGTGGCGGATGCCCACCCAGCGTCTTTCAACTCCGCGCATCTGCGTCCGCACCCTAGGGTCCTCCCGGAGTTGAAATCCAGGTTCGCACGGCGGGGCGCACGGGGAATCCTAACGCGAAGGAACGCACGGGGAGAATGGAACGCGTTCGCACCAGCTGTCTTACCAGTCCTGGGGAAAGAGGGTAATAATGCCCCAGGTCTCGGAGTTTTCAATACACACGTATCCCTGTTACTAGTGAAGCTGCAGTTCAGAGGGCAGTTGACGCCGGGGCTAATCAGAGAGCAGCTCGTCGTCAGCTCTCGCTCGGCAGCTCGGATACACCGCATTCGAACGCCACAGCCTTTCGCCCAAGAGAGAAAATGTTTTATGGCAGAATAAAGGGGCGTAACTTCGCCGCACCTTCGCTCCCGATCGCCTGCGCTGCCTCACCGCTGAGGCTGTGAGTTTCCGCCGACCCCATGGCTGATGTGCAGTTTCCCCATTTTTTTTTTTTTTTTTTTGCCGAAATCACGTAATCGGGCTGATGCTACTTGGTAAACTCGAGTTAGAGAAATCTCACTTGTGCGCCAGGTTTGTTTCCTACGGGGAAAGTGCTCCCCTGGTTACCCTGGAGCCCGCTTCCGCGCGGGCGGGCGCAGTAGCTCTACGCTCCAAGGTCCCCCTGCTCGCTTCAGTTTTGTGGTTTTGTTTTTTGGACAGCAGAAGGGCGCGTGTTTGGTGAGGGTGTCTGTGTGGGGTAGGGTGAGAGGTGGGGGAAGGGACAGAGAGGCAGTCTGGTTCGTGGAATTAGTTCTGAATTTTTATACTTGTACTTTGTATGATTAGAAACAGTTGCAGTGTGATGTGTTTGTAGTTATGTGTCGCCATACACTCACATACTAGCGTACACACAACATTCCTGCCGGCTTTTCCTAGGTGCGAGTTGAGTGGTCCTTTGTAATCAGCTGCTCCTTTTTGCACCTCAACCCCTTCCCCTGGGGGTTAGAGGATATAAATAATACCTCCTGCGCCTTGGACTGGTTTTAAACTCCTAAGGCATGGACGTTTTTACTGGGAGACCTGCACCATCTGCCTTTATTTTTGTAAAACAACTTGTTTAATAAAACATCATATTTTTTCATTGTTTTTAAAAGTTGCTGATCAGGAAACAATACCCACGTGAATAAATTATGCATGGGGTAAATTAGAACAAAGCTCAGAGACACATCAAGCCGAAGGGATGGATGGTGGTGCTGGGAGGAGGGGAGCAGGGAGATGGGTTTGGAGAGCTCTGTTTTTATCCTCATGTGCCCCTCCTGACAATGAAACTGAGCTGAACATTAGCATTTTCTCTGTGTGCGTTCTGAGTCTTTCTCTCCCCTTAAAAAAAAAAGCCAACGCCACCGGCGCTCCCTACGGAAACTGGTCACACAAAGGTTTCCGCTGGGATTGGGGGACAAAGTGGTGATAGGTAATGTTCTGGGAAGAAAGAAGCTCAGGTTTCATGCAACACCTCTGTAGGGCTCTGCCTAACCTGAGTTGGACCGTTTTTCATTTATAGTAGCTTTTTCCACATGGGACATTCAATAATTCAATAACTCAGGTAACTGGATGGCACAATTTGAATCTCATTGTTTTGGGGTCTTCTTTAGGGCCCCAAGCTCCTAGAGCACATCTCTCAGCAGTTTGGCTTTCTTCCTGCTTGTCTTTGATCTCCCCTCAACTCCCTTTCTTATTCCTCCTCCTTGTGCCCTTCACCTCCTTCTCTCTGAAGCTGACAGCCTGGCTTCTCTCTGTTGTTGCCTTTAACATCTTATTACTGCCCAACAGGGTGTTAGAGGAGCTGCCTGGACTGATCAGATCACAAAGGAGACTCGGCAGGTGGCCCCACAACCTAGCAGTCACATCTGGACAAATAGAATTTAAAAGCATCAGTGGATGTGTATGATGTGTAAATGGGTATTACACATTATTTAATTTAGCAGCTACATTGTGTGAGCCTATATGTGTGAGTCACCCTCATTTATTACACCTACAAGCAAGATAAGGGCCATGTAGTGAAGTAAACATATGTAGGTCATATAAACATGGATTTGAGAAAGGTCTGTGTGTTAAGTAAGTCACATTACATATTGTGTTCTGGTTGATTTCTGCATACCTAGGAAACATTTAAATATAAGTTTGTTTGTTTGTTTTTTTTAATGTGGGTGGTTCCCTGGCTGGGAATCCAACCCAGGCCGCAGCGTTGACAGTGCCGAAGCCTTAGCCTCTACACCACCAGGGAACTCGCTTTAATATAAGTTCTAAACTTCCTTACTCTTCCATTCTAGTTCAGGTAAAGCACCCTCCCCCAAATCTGCTACCAACATTTGAAACAACTTATTTTTATTAAGTTATCAAAGCCGTGGTTTGTATGCACTTAACTGGGAATGTCTGCCACCTTCTGCAAGACTTGATTATGCACATATGCACATATGTATCTATTATTATAACTGCCTGCTTAGAAAAGAATAAGTTATTATTATCCCATATAAACCGACAGGGCTTTACCTCACATAACTATTTGTTTATAAAGAGTGAGACTAGTAAACTCTTTTCTGGTGTTTATAACTGAACATGCATAATTGTATTGAAACTTTCTTTTCTAAGGAGTTTATTTTCCCTTGCTTAGAGTTATGTGTTTATATCTCTGTTTTGTTAAAAGACACAACTCTGGGAGAAGTAAATATACTGACTTAGCTAAGGTCCAACAGCAGGTCATGTGTGTAGATGGACCTCGGAGTTTCATCTCTTTATACACTCTGTGATCGGGATACACGCATCTTAATCTAAAGTCGTTTTGTGCCTGTGAAAGTTGTGTAATTGTCGCCACTCAGAAACCAGACCTCACTTCTGCTGTAACACTCAGTTTAGATATCAGGGAGGAGGGAGTAGGGGGGACACATTCCTGGTTCTAATCTCCTCTTAGCTGTTTCTGTCTGGGTGGGGGAAAGAGGGAAGGTAGTAGGTGGGGAACACTGGGGTTGGGACTTTATGAACTTGCAGCCTTTTATGGACATTATTAATAGTCCTTCATGACAGAGGACCCTCAGGCATTTTAAGCCAACAGATACCTAAGAATCACCTTCTCCATCTCCTCCTGGTTGCCACCGAAAAAAATAAAAAACCCCTAAATTCTCCAAATTTTAATTAACACTCATTTTTTAGCGAGAAGAATGTCTGGTTTTGATGAGATATACCTATAAAGGAGATTAATTTTTGCCAGAACTTAAGTAGAGGCATTGTCACGGGGTAAACCTCCGAAAGTTGCCCTGAGTGCAGACCACCAGGGAGGCATCCAGAGATCACGGTGAAGTGTGAGCTGCTCAGATCCATAAGGTGGGTTAGAAGAATTCAGAGGCATCTTAACTGCAGACTTCTCATCTTCCTGTCTTACTGGAATCATGCAGGTAGCTGGAATTTGGATGCATCTGAGAAAGACCATAATGTCTAAAGCTGTTTCAGAGCCATCTGCTTAGATCAATGCAAAAAATGAAATGTCACAGTCAGCATGCTTTGTTCTAAGCAAGCACCAAAAAAAGAAAGGAAACTGAGGCTGATATTTCAGTTTTCAAAGTGTAGCCACGCTGAGTATAGTGATGGTGGAGGCTGGGTCCTAAAAAGGCACCAGAATCCAGGCTTGCTTAGAATCCCAACTTCTGCAAAGTAACTTGTGGTTTTGAGTGTTCTGAAAGTCACTGGAAGACAGAAATGAAGACAGAAATGTAGCCAAATGTGGCAAGCCCCTGGCCAAAGAAATGCCACACCACTGAAATAGTTTTGCCCAGGCAGGTTTCCCTGCAGGGGCCTTTGTAAGCTTGACCCTGGTTTTAAATAGTCTTTAAATATGTAGGTATTTAACTAGGAAAGATAAAGAGTGGCCTGGGGGTGGGGTGGGGACAGGTGAGTGGAGAAAACTTTTGTGTGGTCTGGAACTCTGCAAAGATTGTTTAACACCAAGAGAGACGATACTATGATCTATGGCAAGTTCCAAAGTTTTCTTTAGTTGTGTGAGTGACTGGGGAGAGATGAGGTGTTGTGGTGTTTTTGTAATTTTGTTTTTCTTATTGGTCCAGTTACTAGTGTTTCACAGTCTGTCAAACCATATGGATGAATGGAGCTAGCATCGTAAAACTGTCACCAAAGGAAGGTTTTTGAAGCCTGTGATTTGCATCAGAGTTTTAAAAGCAGTGGTTGGGAGGCGTTGGGGGGTGGGGTGGGGAAGGAGGGGCAGACTGTGATTAGAGTGTCTAGGTAGTATGTTTGTGAACAGGAGTGGAGAGGGTGGCCAGGGAAGGGAGAAGCCTTGAGGAGGCTAAGGTTTTGGGCTTGGTTTGGAAGCAGGAATGGGAGGTGGGGGGATTAGGGTTACAGCTCCTAATAATGGGGTTCAAGTAGTCCACATTGAGCCCTCCACCACCCGGGCCTCGGTTCTGAGCCTAGGGAACAATGATGGCACATGTCTAATCCTTCTTTGCACCCTCTCCACCCTCTCTGAATCCAGAGGCTGTGGTCATCTCAGGTTACTGTGACATGAGCCTTTGTGTGTGTGCGTGTGTGCGTGTGTGTGTGTGCATGCGTGTGTGCGTGTGTGTGTGTGCATGCGTGTGTGCGTGTGCATGCGTGTGTGTGTGTGTGTGTGTGTGTGTGTGGTAGATCTCAGACCATGGCGTGGAGAGCGCCAAAGCCTAGCCACTACACCAGCAGGGAACCCCCTATGAACCATTTTTTTGTTGTTGTTACTTTGAAAATCTGCTGTTTGTGTTCATGGTAATTGGAAGCTCCACCAGGAAAGATTTTCCAGTCCCCAAACTTTCACCTGCCATCAGTGTGGCCCCATCTCAAACTCTGTCCCTCTTCCGTGTCATGCATTTCTCATCAGAGTCTTGTGTTTTGCAGCTAGGATGACTTTATAGTCATGGAGGAGCAAAGGCTCTGGGAGAGGAACCCAGAACCTTGAGCTCTGCTGCCAAACCTTCTGCCAACTAGCTCTGTGACCTAAGACACAGAACTTCTCTGAGCTGCATATTCCTTGTCTTTAAGATGAAGGCGATGACTTTGATTGCCCAAATTCCTTTCAAGTCGAAAACTTTGTGGCTCTTATTATGGTCAGTTAGGACAGGGAGGACAGCTAGGGGCTAGAGGTCAAATGCTTCCTTGATTTTAAAGTGTGGCTCCGAGGGGGAGTTGCTAAGATGGGAGATTCTTCTAGAGTTGGGTCCACATTGCACTCCCACTTGGGGTTCTAATCGAAGTGGAGCTTCTCCTCCCTTCTCAAGGCCTAGAACCTAGGACCAGGTAGTGGACCACTTGGAACATGGACTTTTCTTCTGCTTTTCTCTTCTGAACATTTTTCCTCTTGTTAGCACCCCGAGCAGAGAATGAAGAGAGGAAAGAGAGGTGGGAAGACTATTTGGCCTATTGTGCTGTTTATAAGCATTCAGATAAAGTTTTCGGTGTGGGAATACCTGTTGTGGTTGTTTTCCTCACTCTTTACATGGATGGAGGGAGGGGGAAGCAAAGCTAAAGAGCTCTCTCCTGGATTTCATTTATCCACATCTCCCTGGGCCTGCCCTCTCCTCCACCCCGGCACCCATCCCCGTGATGCTTGTTTCACTTCCATGTGGGCAGTGGCAGATACCTGGTTGTCCAGCTGAAGTAGGTGGACCTGTACTTATGTCTCACTGAGCTTCCTCTAGTGTACCCTGTGCTACTGCTGAGGAAATGAAGGTGCCCAGCAGACCCATCACAGGAGCTGGCCCTGCTTGGGTGGGCGTCTTCGTGGGAATTCTCCTTCAGTAATATGCCTCTAGAACACCTCAGGTTTCTCTGGGGTCACTCTTACTAGGCTTTCCTTTGGTTGAAACCTCCCTTGACAGTTTTCTATAAGCCTAAAGGGGGAAGAAGGGGTTTAAAACCCATCAGAGAATTTACAGAAGCCTAAATTGTGAGACTTCGGCAAAATGAAAGAGAAAACAAATGGTCACTCTGACCTCCAGCAGACAGGCAGCCCTTTCATTTTTCTCTCCAAATGTGGTAAGAAAAATGCATAGTGTGTAATTTAACATTGATAACATGTGAATATAGCATTTGGACCATTTAAGTGTGTAATTTAGTGGCATTACTTGCATTCAAAGTGTTGTGCAACCATTGATAATGTCCGTCTCCAGAATTTTTTTTCATCCCAACATACCCCTCTGCCCCAGTCCTTGGTAACCACCATCCTATTTTCTGTCCTTATGAATTTGCTTATTCCATGTAGATACCACATTTTGTTTATTGATTCATCCAATGAGAGACACTTAAGTTGTTTTCACCTTTTGGTGACTGTGAGTAATGTTGCTGTGAACATGGGTGTGTAAACAGCTGGTTGAGTCCCTGCTTTCAATCCTTTTGGGTGTATGTGTAGGTCCCCTTCGTTTTTATTTTTAATTTTAATTTTTGGTGGTTCCCTTCATTTTTAGACTCTTTAAAATGCAGGGACTACATTTCTAGATAGTATAGGCAACCCCACCTTATAAAATTAAAAGTACTATCGGCATCATAGAATTCAACTTCATCCCCCTTCGCGAGTTGGAATACCATTATTTAAGGGAGGTAAATGCCTTGGAAACCCAGAAATTCACGTCTCTCATCCTCCCTCAGCCACAAGGATTGTCTTCCCCTTAAACCCCTCCCCTGAGGGCAGGGACTCCCTGAGGGGTCAGGATTTGGGTTTGGGGAGGCTCCAGGTGCTGAGCAGTCTTAGGTACCTGGTGAGTCTTGGAGTGAAGGTCTTCTAGGCAGAGAGGAGGTGTCATCTGACAGCAGGCGGTTGGGGAGCACCTGGGATGACAGGACAGCTTGAAAGTCAAGAGTTGGTAAACCAGGCCTGTCTTTTCATACGGTGGAAAGAACTTATGTCTCCTTTCTCCTCTCCACACCCAGCCCTGCTTACCATCCCTGCCAGAGGCCCAAATGAAATAGTGGATGTGAAAATATTTCAGCTGGTGTAAACTCCAAATGTGAGGTGGCACTAGGAGAACTGCAGTTGCCTGTAGCTGACTGAGACCTTCTCAGACAGTCAACAGCACCTCCTATATTAGACATTATTTTAATGTATTAAAACTAAAATAAGTGAAATGAATCTGGCATTACACATCAGATATAACCACTGTTTCTCAGGAAATGCAAAGCCGGACCCATCCATGGCTGTGTAAGGAGCTCTGGGAATCGCGGTGGGATATCCCATTGTGTGGGTTAGATGTAGGTGAGAAGCTGAGCTCCAGGGAAGCCCTCGTTTCATTTTCCACTGGCTGCCTGGAACTGCATCCACCCTCAAAATCAGGGGCAATGGAAGAAGCCCGAGGGCAGAGCGAGTACTTTCCTGAAACTTGGGCTGGGTCCTCCTCCAACTCCTGGGAGAGGGAAGAGCTGAAGGTGGGGCTGGAGCTTAAATTTGCTAGTAAACTAGGAGGATGAGCTGTTGACACAGATCAATAACAAGAATGGATTCTTAATACAGAGTAGACTGTATTAAGAATGGAGAGTTACACCTTGGTTGCTAGTCCTGGAAATACTCAGATTCAAGTGTGGTGCAAAACTACATTTCTTAACTTTATAAAAGCAAATTAAGTGAAAAATGTCATTCTGACTCCCGCTCTCAACTAATGACTCTTTATCCGTCTTTGTTTGCTGCCAGTTGAGCTCAGTGAGAACTGTTCCACCCTCTTTGGAGTTTTGTCATCCTCTCCAGGCCAGCACTGATTGCCAGCCTGCCCCTCGGAACTAAGCAGCATCGTAACTTCCCTCCCAGCATCTAGGAGCTTCTATCCCAAGGAAGGCCTCCAGTCTGTTTCTCCTTTCAGACCCTTGTTTGGCAGGGCAGAGTAAGTGCCTGCAAACCAGGAGCCTGACTCTCCCCTCGGCTTCTCCTAGGGAAACCACACTCAGTTGGGGGATGGGGTAGGGCAGGGGGGATGGGGTAGTGGGAGTGAAGAGAATATATTCTCTCCTGCTAATTATTTTCCCTGAGGACTTAGCCAATGCAGAACCATCTATTATCGTGGGAGCGCTCTATGGTGGTTCTGCCTGTGATGAATGCTAAGTGGAAACAAGCAAGAAAAATTAACAGGCGGCTGCTTCTGTCCACCTAATTAAAATGCATATCCAAATGCATAATTCCTTATGTTTCCCCATGCACACACTCCCCTTCCAATCCCAATTCTATGGAGGAGGAAAAATACCCCACTTTCTCCCAATCATTTTTCTTGATTGTATTTCCATTAAGGAAGAACTGGAGGGTTCCCTTAGACTAACACTTATAAAACCACCAGGTTTTTATTTAGATTGAGCCTGATTATTCCGAACTGTTTTTTGTTTAAAATGAAAAACAAAAACTTTATCTGACTACAGAAAAAAAGGCACGAGTAGAGAAAGAAAGGGGGAAAAGTAGAGAGAAAGCAAGAAAGAAAAAAGAAAGTTCCCACCGATTCCGCTGACCTTTTAATTTCGTGCTCAAAGTCTCGCTTGAATCAGCGATGAGAATTTTGAAGTCCTTTTCTATCTCCTCTTCATCTTCATTCCTTTCCTGGACTTTGCACGGCTTCCCCCACCTTCCAAAACAAACATAACCCAGGGTTTTGTACTGAGATTTGAGAAGATGTATCTACCTGCAGAACTGGAGGAGAATGAGAGAGAGAGACAGAGAGACAGAGAGACAGAACGAGAGAACACACAAATGAAAGCCTGTGCATTTGGGGCAGGATCAGAGATGCAGACATCACAGTCCCAAGTATGTTTTGGATCAAACCAACAATACCTCTTTATTATTATCTTCCTTCCTCTTTGTTCACTGATCGTGTTCTCCCCCTGGGAAGAACAACTTTATTCAGGGTCATAAAGTATTTAATGAAACCGGAAACTTTCAGACACTGTGTTCAATTCGATGTCACTGCCATCTATGTGACAGCCTCCACTCCCCGACCAGCCCCCCTCCTGAAGCCCCTTGACTGCCCTCCACAGCCGCCCCAGCTGTTGATTTATCAGGGCCGTCTGGCTCAGCAGTGCATGGAGATTGCTTTTAATTAACTCTCTTCATTTTTCCCAATCTTCAGGGAGCAGCAGCCCTTTAATGATTTTAATATTTTATCTGGATTTATATAGCCTTATTTGTTGTTGTTTGACTTCCGCATTTGTTCTTCTTGAATCTCTTCCAGACTGATATATTTATTTGCCCCTTCCCCCAGCCCCCAAGACCTTTCTGCAGAAGGGATGATGGGTTCTGGAGAAGGCCCCGCCTTCCCAAGCTCTCTCCCACCTGCACAGGGAGCCACGCCCACTATTGGCCTGTGCAGTGGTTTGGATTGGAACCTTTGTTTTAGGAATCCTCGTCTCACCTGACTTAGCTGGAGGAGTTTCTGAGCTTTTCATTTAAAAGAAAAAGAAATCTGAATTTTTGAAAGTGAGATCTCTTTGTCTCTCTTGGGTTTGATGCTTCTGTAAGGGAGAGAGCTGCCCTGGAGAGTTGGATAAAAACTGCTACCCGGCTTCCCTAGTAGCTGCAGTGTGAGGGCTGCCACCTTGCCCACCCCTCCTGACGTAGTTCCATGGGACTCCCGCTGAGTGTTGACTTTGGGGCAGGGCTGGATGCAGGTGCAGTCAAGTCTTTGTGCCACTTGGTGCGTCTTTGGATGTGGCTGGGAGTTGCTGAGCAAATGCTTCAAAAAGTGAGATACAGCCTTAAAGAGCACGTGTGGAGGCCCTGGTTGCCTTCTTCCTCACCCCTCAGTTTCCCATCTCTGTGCCTACGCTGGGGTATGGGAAAACACCAGCCCCTGCACAGCTTCCCTGCTCCTCCTTCCCCACCAGCACTCTCAGAGCAGTATGGCAGACAGGCCCGCGGTGGGGCTACTTTTCAGAATGAGCTTGTCCCCCAAATGCCCTTTTAGTATTTCAGTTTGGTGATGGATCTTCAGGGTTACTCATTGCTAGGCAACTGCCAACTAAATTTGAGCCTGATCTGGGGATTGCAGTGAATTACCCTGGGTGGCTTGTGTCTGCATTTAGGGACTTGGTTCTGCAATCAGACTCTGGGAAGAGGAGGTTTAGAAGGCATTCATTCTTCCATGGGCCTTTATGGAAAGAAGTATTGGCTTTTCGAGTCTAGCCCAGGGCCTGGCACGCAGTCAGTAACACAAATGTTTATTTTGGTGATGAAAATGGTGGTTTTCCTCCCCCGCACCTCCTTGCACTCACCCCTTTCACTCTGCTCATTCTGAAAACCGAGGGTATGTGAGGTACTAAACCATCTGTGGAATACGGAGATGGAAATCCATGGCTTCTACACCACAGTCAGGTGTGCAGGCTCCTAGGTGTTGTTTTGAGTGTGTCTACCTTTTCCTTGGCAATTGCAGACCCTTGTGAGAATGCTATAAAAGTTGTGGACCATCTCCCCAGAAATAATGCACGTATGTATGAACATCTGCATGTGGTTTGACGGGGTCATAGACCTTGAGGAGCCCATCATAGATGCCCTAGAGGTTCATGAGCTCCAGGTTGAAAAGCTCAGAATGAGGGGTGTAAGTGAACTCGTTATCCTGAAAGTCTGCTTCTATATCCCTGCTCAGAGAGAGGGCACTCCTCACATTCTACCTATAATCTCGCCAAACCGCCTGCAACTCCTCCAGCCCTGCCCTGTCCCAGAAACACTGATGAACATCTATCTGATCATCATCCAGATACTTCCAAGTCCCTTTTTCCCTAGTGAGGCTCTGGCTGACCCTTAGGTAGAATTGGCCACACCTGCCCATGGTCCCATAGTCCTAAGCATATTCTTCTTTCTCTCTCAGGCACTAAAATACTTAACTCTGGTTAGTGAGAATGTAAGGCTCTGGAAGATAGGGCCTTTTGAGCCCTAGGATCTGGCATAGCAGGCATTTAATAAATATGTGCAGAATAACTGGGCGAATGAAGCCACCGGGCAGACACACTGCTTTTCCCGCCAAATTTGCTTCTGGCGCTTTAGAGTTGCTGTATTTCTCATTCTCTCTCTTGATTGCAGGAGGTTGGAGAAGACATAGAAATTCCTGTCTCCCAATTCCTCAGTTTCAGGGTTGGGAATGTGGGCACAAAGTTGGCCTGACCTGCCTGTGATGAATGTCAGCTTTATTTATTGTAGCCACTTGTTTGTTTATCACTTCGTCCTTGAAGATCTAAAAAACGTGGTTTCCCCCCTTTTTGGTCTTGGGAAATAAAGACAAGTCTTTGTGCTTTGTTCTTTTTTTCAGAGACTAAGTAACTTAGGGTTGTGACCAGCCACTGATAAATCATATTTTTATTGAGTGCCTACTACATGCTCAGCTGTGTATGGGATTTCCTTTAGCCTTATTTATACCTGAGGACTTTTATGGGTTTTAAGATGGAAGAGACCAGAAGGTAAGAATAATACACCGGTTTAGCCCAAGGGTGGGATTGGTGAGAATCTACTGCTTGTCCTATGAGTTTGGAGGTAACTGCAGCCCAGTCACTGGTACCAGATACATAATTGTTTTTGAGACACTGCCTTTTGTATACTTTCATTGTACCAATGCCTGGATCGATATAATTTTCCCTGTGACTCAGTGTCCCAACCGTGTTTAATGCAGGTAAATTCACTTGACGGTGAAACAAACAAACAAAAAATGGTGTCCTGGGGATCATGTGAGGACTTTACTCCTCCTGTTGAGAGAGACAAAAATACCTATCACTGTAACTTTGCTATGTCGTCTAAATGATTTCGCACCTTCCTAACCATTCCGCGTGGGAGCTGTCTGGAAGAAGGTACCACCTGGAGAGGCCTGGGTCTGTTCAGGATGAAGGTGAAGACCGAGGTGGAGATGAGCACCCAAGTCAAGTTTCGATTCAGATTCTAATCTGCTAGATATCCCTCAACACAGAAAGCCAGAGAAAATGCCGATGGCACGTGAAGTATGGGCTGTAGGAGCAGGATTGTACAAAAATGTTTGTCAACTCAGAAAGGTCATAGTGAACTAGCACTTACTCTTGAAGGTAAGTAACTCTCCCTCAGCCCTGGTGTGTAGCCCTCCGGCCCATGGGGCTGTCCGGTGACTGGTGCTCATTTCCTTTCTGGGCAGCCATCCCAGTATAACAGATACTTATACATATTCTGTCCTCATTTTATCTAATTACACACATCCCTGGGGGATAGGGAACAGGTTTGGATCATTCAATTTTAGGTCAGTTATACACAGGGTAGCTGAGATGAACACTGACCTATAGAGTTCTACGAAATGTGGAAAGTTCCCACAGTCCCCTGGTCCCACACACACCAGGGGGCATTGTTTGGCATTTGAGGAGCTGGCAGTCCCAGTCTGCGTGAGGTGGGGGTGGGGGGCGGTGGAGCCTGACTGGCCTGTGAGCCTGAATGTAGGAACCTTTCTGAGACCGAGCTAGTTCTGGCTATCCTCGGAGCAACACGATTCTTATTTTATTATTTGATGATGTGCCAGGCTGAGAGGACCCAATAATGGAGGTCCCTCCACTGATGATCATTTGTTCTCACCCATTACCTGCCTGGAATGTGTTCAGGTCCCTTAGAAATAAAGAACAGAACAAAAGAAACTCTCTGATCAATGGAACAATCTTTATTATTGCCCAGTGTTGCCTGGAGTTCCTGTCTTCTTTGTGACCCAGATGAGCTGGTGTGGAAAATGCAAAAGCTCTGAAATGTCCCCACCTTTCTCTAAGACCCAGAGCTGGCAGCCTTGGGCAGTCCAGCTTCCTGGCATCACTCCTCCAGGCTCTATTGTAGTTCTTCAGAACCCCCTGGAGGAAAAGCCTGCTGGATACTTTTTCATTTTTATTTTGCATTCTGCTTTTTATTTCATATCTTGACTCAAACCTAAGCCTCCCCAATGTTCTCTGAGCCCTAGATAGAGGAATAATCCACTTAATGCTTAACATCAAGGTTTACAGCTCCCGCCTAGGTGTCCCTCTGACCGCGTGCCCTTTCATCCATGTTCCATTGACATCACCCCCAGCCCCCACCCCGTGCAGCACACCTTGATCAGAAAGCCCTGAAGGGGGCACAAAAGGAAGGAAGAGTATTCCGCTTTTCCTCAGGAGGCCACACGTGATCTTAGGAGTGTGGGACTGAGGGAAGGAAAGGGGAAAAGGGCAAAGACGGCCCCCACAAGCGGGTGGGAAGAGATGGGGTGCGCAAGCTTACATGGTGAGGAACAACCAACCACTAAGTGAGTGGTCCAGCCCCTGAGGGGTCTGCGAAATAGGGAGACAAAGCGGTCCGTGGTTGGGATGTCAGAGGAGGTGTGCAGGCGGTGTGCGGGCGGTGTGAGAGAGGTGGCCGGGCGGCGTGCGGTGGTGTGCGGGCGGCGTGCGGTGGTGTGCGGGCGGTG